>PJEM01009521.1:0-70570 GCA_004023845.1 Helogale parvula
TCCCTCCTCCTACTCTTTGTCCTCTGCCCCCTCCTCCTCCTCCCTCCTTACCCCTGCCCCTCTCCCTTACTTCCTCCTCCTCCTCCTCTTCCTCCTTCCTCCCTCCCTCCTTCTCCCTCTCCTCCTCTGTGAGATGCTTTCTGCTCCAGGCTTCCATGGGATGATCCGCCTGGTTTCCTCCGCTGGCATCCTTGTGCTTTGGGGACCATCCAGGGCCCTGTCCTCCTTCCCTGTCCCTCCTTCATGCCACCCACACTCCCTCCAGGTCATATTAACTATCCACAGGACCTCTGACATGGCGCAGACCTCCACAGGCCAGACCATCCCCAGCTGCACACACACAAGTCCGAGGCCACAGATGCCGCCCCTGAAAGCCGACGTGAGGGCTGCCAGGAAGCAGGGCCCCGGGGGCTGCTGGCCACCCCAGCTCACGCGCCACTGACGTCGGAGGCAAAGTTGCTTTGACCACACATCTCAGAAGCCTTCTAGATTATTCTCTTTCCCTCGAGTCACCTGCCCGGCTCCTCAGCAAATGCCGTGCACCCTCCCGATCACCCCTGGCCCAGACTCAGGGCTTTAGGGGTGTCCACAGAGCAGGCCGCTCCCTGTTCACCCCATGATCGCCCCACCACGGCCTCCAAGACCTGAAGACCCTGCCCCTGCCCCTGCCCCAGCCCCAGCCCTGCCCTCCCCTGCTCTCCCCTGCCCAGGTGGCCCCGCACCCCAGCCCCTCCGTGTTGCCACGCTCGATGCACTTCAGTTCCTGGATGCCACCCTCCCTTCCCCTCCTACCTCCTTCTTCCCACCATCTGGTCTCCACTAGAGCATCGACCCCTAGCCCACCCGCAGGTGCTCCCCCACACCCATGGGTGCCTGAAGTGGGTCTCATGTTTCTACATGACTGACTGTCTGCCACCCACAGAGGGGACAGGGACCCTGTGTCATCTTCTGATGTAACTGCAGTACCTGCCACATAGTAGGTGCTCAGGAAACATCCCAGGTGGATGAGCAAGCGAGTGAAGGATGGATTTTCAGGGCCACCCAGAGGTCAGGCACCTTGATCTCTGACTGCTTGTCAGGCTCAATTCATATAAAGCGGTTTGTACATAGGGAGGCTCTGTTTTCTCCAAGCCCCAGTGGTTCCCAGGACCTCTGGGCAGTGTCGGCCTCGTGGAGGGGGTGGGGGTGAGGGTTGGGCCCCTGGCCCCCTGGGCCCACCCACCACCTTCTCTAGTAGCACCGGGACTGGGGGCAGATGGAGAGCCTGGAATGCTCAGGGTGTGGGCCCTGATCTGGCACCGGTGTCTTTATAAGATGGAGATACAGACTCAGAGGGAGGATGCCGTGCAAGGACAGAGGCAGAGGCTGTGGGGACACCGCAGCCACCGCCAGCTGGAAGAGGCAGGAGAGAGGCCGCCCCCGCTGGCCTCCGCCCTCTGGATTGTGAGGGATCAAACGTCCATTGTTTCAAACTCACCCCTGTGCCTATCTGCAGGCTCACTCACTCGCAGAAGAAAGCCGGTCCTTTCCTGCACCGTGTGCACCTGCAGGTGACGGCAGGGCCACCGTCTCCAGGGGCGGGATGACAACAGGGACACTGGGGGGGTGGCGGCTTCTGGGGATGTGGGGGACACGTTTGGTTGTCACAGAGGCTGACGCGAGTTGCATGGGGCCAGGACGCCCCCTGCCCCGCGTGTGCGGGACAGACGCGCTCACCCACGGCTGACGCTCTGTTCCACGGGGCTCCGAGCGTCCTTCTGTTCCCTCCTGCTATAAATGCTCTGAGCCCAGAGACGCTCCTTCTGTTCCCTGCACAGACCCAGAGTATTTTTTGCATGGTTTTAATAAGCACCAAAGTTCCCAAGAACACAACCACCACGGACATCAAGAAAAGGCTGTACTATTTTTGTCCCAACGTTGCCGGAGTGTCCACTGTTCCAGAAAGTCACCTGCCGCCCCAGCCCAGATGGCACACCTGTCTTAGCTTGACTTGTCCTCAGGCTCCTGGGGACGCCACACGGTGGGGGGGGGGGGGGGTGCCCACCCTGACCCCTCACCATGAAGACGGCACAGACCAGCAATGTCATACGTCACCTCGAGTGCCTCTAAATCACCGCGAAGGCACGAAGAGAGTGTACAGGACCCTGCCTTTCGGGAGCTTATACTTTCTCTGAAAAGGTGAGAAACGGGGCGTTACCAATATGCCTTGTGAACCGGGGCCCTGGATCCGGAAAGGCAGGGAGCTGGCTCTCGAGTGCCACCTTTTCTCCCTGCCCCCCCCTCCACAGACGGTGCCAGAGCAGGGGCCAGGGAAGGGGCCGCGGGTGCAGATCTGAGACACATCCACGGGGTCCTGGGTGGGGCCCGAGCTGCCAGCCCGTCCGTCCAGAACGGGAGACTGCATGGTGGGGGCGCCTGCCTCTTCTACCTGCCCAGCACGGGCTCTGCTGATGGACAGGCGCCCCTGGAGCTTCTAGAAGGTTCCTTCATCACTGGACCTCACACGTGAACCAAGAACTTTGGAGTAAATAAGGCAATCAGCGTCCTCTTGGACTCGGCGCCCCTCAGGATACCCTGAAACGTCAGGCTGCAGAGGTGTGTGGTGAGGTGGGACCCCCAGTGACACGGAACGGGCCGCGGCTCCCTCCCTGAGCGTCAGCCCCCTGCCTCCCAGGGCAGGTTCCAGAACACAAAGAAGGAAGCATGAGTCTGGCACCAGGCTACGTTAACGAGATGCGCGCAGGGGGCATCGGCAGAGACGCCAGCCGGCCCCGGCAAGGACGTGCCTACTGGTGCCCCAGCACCCAGCCCTCCGCTAGGCCGGGAGCCAGACACGGGGTCCCCACAGGCCGCACCTGGGGGCTGCAGACCCGGTTCTGCTGACGGTTCTCCTGGAGGGTCTGACTGCCTGAGTCTTGCTGGGACAGAGAGGGGTCACGGACGGCCAGGCACCTGCAGGTCCCAGCCCTCCCCTCCGGGGGACGCTGAAGGAGATGGTGGGAGTGTTTCTTCCCCAGTACAAATACCCATCCCCCCCCCATGCAGCCACAGAGCGAGGGGGTGTGCACATGCCCAGGCCCGCCCCCCCCCCCCCGCTTCCCACAGGGCCGAGCTCAGTCACGTCTCAGAATGACCTAGCGAGGTGGGGACCAGAAGCCTCGAGGTCACAGGCCAAGCAAGGGCACGCCTGGCCGTCGATAGGGGGCAGCCAGGGGCCAGGCCAGGCTGAGGTCAAGGCAGGGGCTCTCCAGGCCAGCACCAGCCTCACCCTTGCACATCCCATCCACAGTCACCTCGGCAGATGCCTCGCCACTGCTCGTAACACAGACTGGGCAGCCCCACTACTGATGGAAAGTTCTGGAAGGAAAATAATCCTCTATTATTGCTGAGCATCACCTCTTGCAACAGACTCCAAGGCAAAGGTTCACTGAACCACACTGAAAGCCAAGACCAGAGGCCTCGCCTTCTCGTCTGAGCACGTGGCACACCCATCATGCACCTGCCTGTGACCTCGGCTGAGCCTCCAGAAGCGGGCAGCGACCCCTGGGGCACACTGGAGCCCACCCGCGGCCAGCTGAGAGCCAGGCTTCTCCCAGCAAGTATGTGCACGTGGGGCCTTGCAAGTCGGGCACCCGCCGCCACGCAGGGCCGCGCCTGGGCGGAGTGGGTGACTGCTCCGGCTCAGGGAAGGGTGACTTCACACCCTCGACTGGCAGCTCGGAGATCCCGGCCACTCCTGCCTGGCCGACCCAGAGTTTGCTGTGCACGGGAACCTCTGGTGACACAAGGGCGGGGCGGGGGGGAGGGGTGGTGTCAAGACCATTTCCCTAGCGGCGGGCAGAAGGAATACAGGACCTCGAACGTTCTTACGGTCCCTCAGAGCTGGAGGAGGGCTGTCAGGCATTTTGTCATCCAGCATCTGATCCAGATGTGAGGAGACTGAGTCCCGGCTCCCCTGCTGAGCTGCCTCCACCATGCAGGCCTCCGAGCTTCTGGGCGCTCTGGTCTCCTGTCCTCCCCAGGGCTCTGTCCGGGCGTACGCCCCGGGTCAGTGAGGACCAGCCTCATTCACTCTCCGGGAAACCTGGCGGGGGCTTCCCACCAGGACCGGCCTCCCCCTCCTCTGCCGGGTTTCCAGACTGACTGCAGTCGTCTGAGCCGGGGCTTTCTGATGTCTCCGCTTCCGTCCTTCTCTGTCATTTCTCTCTCATGCACACTTGTGTCCTTCCCTGTCTGACTTTCCCAATAGATTTTAAACTCCTTGAAAAGACAGCCAGGGACCAGTTCTGCTATCCCCTTGCGCCCCCCCGCCCCGCCCCAAGTGCAGTATTTCATATCAACCAAGTGTGGAGCTGACAGCTCCCTGTGCGGTGATCAGAAGCCAGAAATTCCAAAATCAGTCCTCTCCACATCGTCAAATAATTCTAAAAATAATGTTCTGTCTAATATTTAATCTCTACGCTTAGAATCATTCCCCTGTGAGTGGATGAAAACCATAAATTCAATCCACCGCATATCAAACGGGTCTGTTATCACTCCAGTGTTCAGGAAGAGCCCGATGTAGGGATGACACATCCGCGCGGAGGGGGGGTGGGTCGCCCGCAGCTCCCCCAGCGCCCCCACCCACCTCCCTAGGGGACGCCGGTGTCCAGGTAGAGGGTGTCAGCTCAGGCCCCTTCCTGCAGCTCTGGAGGGCCGCGCGGAGGAGGGCAGCCCTGGGCAGCCGAACGCAGCAGCGTCCACAGGAAGGGCACCAGGGCAGACACCGCGGTCCCCCAAGAAATCAAGAGCCTTCTTGAACCCTAACGTGCTCTCAGGAGGAAAAGGAGGAGGCTCCGGGGGACACAGACTAAATGCAGCCAGCTGGAGCAGGAACACGCGATGGAAATAAGGGGAGCCAGTGAACAGAGTTCTCTCCAGAAGATTCTGAGGCTCGCCTTAATGAGCCAGAGCTCATTGGTCCATGTGGTGTGAACACGGCTTTGCTCAGCGAAAGCAGAGGCGTGCTCTGGGAGGCTGGACAGGCGCAGAGAGCCGTCAGCAGACACACGGGGTCCTACCTGGGCCACAACAGGTGGCCCCTCGAAACCACGGGGCATCCCCTCCAAAGTCCGGCATCAGACCCTGAAGCCAGCCTCGCCCGCTGCAGGGCTAGGGCGTTCCGTGAGCTCCGAGCGCTCACTCATTCGCGGATGCTCTTATCCCAATTAAGCCACTCAAAACTTTTGAAGTTCACGAGTCATTTGCTTCAAATGTCTTTAAATTAAGGACGGATTCACTTCCCTGGTAGCAAACACCCAGCAAGTTAATTAAAAGGGGCTCAGCATTTAAACCACCATCATTGCTTCTAGCAGGAGAGGACCACGTCTCTCCCGCCACAGCTGCTCGCGACTCCCCTCCACATCCATCCGGCATCGAGAAGATACTTCCCAGCATGACACTGGCTCCGCTGGCCATCGCCGTGAGGGAAGATGACACCAGCCTGTCCCCTGTGCTGACACTAGACACACCTAGAGGACACCAAAGGCCCCCTGGTGACAAGGACAAAGCGACTTAGAAATCATCCTCGCAAATGCACGAGTGAATTCCAACGTAAAAATTACCAGGCAGGGCTGCGGTGATACGTGAACCATCTCCTCCTTGAGCTGCCTGGTGTCACACATACGTGATTGATCCAAATGGGGACAGAGCTCGAATGACAATGGAGACCTTACTGGGCGTGTTGGCCCCTCTTGGGTGATGCACCTTTGAGAGCTATGAACAGGGACACTGGGGACACGTATCTGAGCAGGCTGGCAAGTCTCAGGGTCCAGGTGGCAGCAGGAGGGTCTGAGAACATCAGGTCCAGGAACTCTTTAATGAGCACTAGCTGTATGCCAGGCACCCACAGCCCAGGAGAGCCACTGTGGGCAAGAGCAATAACCAGACTCAGCTGGCTCGAATTCCCCACAGCTCCCTTTATGAGCTCTAAGATTAAAGCCCAGGAAATGACTTTGTGTTTTTCTCCCAGGAGACTTTGTGACTCCAGACTCAGAACATGACCAGCAAGAGAGCTGTCACAGGAAGACGGTGCTTCCCTGTGGGGAGCCCTCCTCTCTCGACCTCAAGTGAACTTCAGCCCCATCTGACACTCACCCTCTGCCAGCACCGTGTGAGGCTGGAGCTCGGTGCCCCAGTGAGCCCGAGCCAGGTGATTTTCCATCCCAGGCAGTTCCTAGCTAGTGCCATCTAGACCCTGCAAAGAGCACCAAGGTCAGGGATGAGGATGTCGGACTTCATCAAATGACCTCATCAAGTGACTTCATCAAATGACCCTAGAATGGAGCAGTAAATGTTGCAGCAAGCTGGGTCACAAGGATAACAATCATTAATCCCATCGATATCACCATCATCATCATCACCGTAAGCATCATCACCACCACCACCACGGTCACCATCATGACCATCAGCACCACCACTATCATCATCATCATCACCACCACCATTACCACCACCACTATCATCACCACCACCATGACCATTGTCACCATGATCATCATCATCATCGCCATCATCTTCACCATCACCATCAACATCAACATCACCATCACCAGCATCACCACCACCATCACCACCACCACCACCATCACCACCACCATCACCACCACCACCACCATCATCACCATCACCATCACCATCATCACCACCACCACCATCATCATCATCACCATCACCAGCATCACCACCACCATCATCACCACCACCATCATCTTCACCATCACCATCAACATCAGCATCACCATCACTAGCATCACCACCACCATGACCACCATCACCATGATCATCACCATCATCACCATCATCACCGTCATCATCGTCACCATAGTAACAGCAGCAAACATGTAATGAGCAGATGTTATACTGCAGGCACTGGCCACCTGGCATATGTGATCTCACTTCATCTTTACAACATTCCAAGATGGTTACAAGGCCCAGAGAAGATGAGCAAGTTGTCCGAGTCCGCACAAGACACACGAGGAATTTGAAGACAGGCACTCTAACCACTATGCTAACACTAGGAGCGGCTTCTTGATCTCTTCACTTACAGGGTGGTCCTTGGCAGAGGGGCTGTTCCATGAAATGTCAGCTCCTGAGGGATTTCAGAGAGTCCCAAATCTCCAGCCATCTGCTTTTCTATGCCCACCAACATCTGTATTCTGGACAGGCAGGCAAAGGTAACTTTACCTTTCCAAACCTCTCTCTACAGAAGCAAAAATAAAAACTCACAAATCCCCCAAACTTGATTCCAAAGACACCCCTCGGCGCAATGGAACTGGCCTCACAAAGTCTTCACATCACTTCCCCAAAGCTTACTTCTGTCCATTGGGGTGCCCTTGGCAGTACTTGGGCACAGTTGGCTGTGTCTGAGATGAGAAGACCCCCACGTGCCTGGCGGCCTTGACCCTTGTCAGCTTCTCCCTGGAGGTACTCTTGCTGGGTATAGAAACACCTGGCATGTGGGCAAGGTCCTGAGTTTGTGCCTGGTGTTGATGCACTGAATCTCACAACAATCATTTGAAAGAGATATTTCTATGCTTTAACTTTCCTGGTGAAAAAGACAAAGCCACAAGAGAAGAGGACTTCCCCACGGTCACACAGCTCCATTCAGGAGAGCCCAGATTCACGGGCGATCTGAGGCCTGGGAGCACCTATTGCTAATCGTGCACGGCACGCACAGCCTCCTGGACCGCAGCCCTGGGACCCCCGAGCCCACCCTTGCAGCCTGAATTCTGCCTGAGAAGTGGCAGTCACGCTCCGCAACGAGTCGGGAGCCCAGGCCCACGTCAGATGACTGCCAGGATACTGGGATCCGCAGGGTTCCCGCCTGGGCTCTCGGAGCCTGGCCTCAGGCCACTCATGCAGGACCAGCTGGGCCCTACTGCACCCAGTTCATGGCGTCACCTCGGCACTTCCTGTCTTGCTTTGCTTGGCCCGGATGCCCAGGGCCGCTGGCAGCCGTCCCCAGCATCCTGCATCACTTCCCAGAATTAACATCTCTCCGCACTAGAAGCAAACACACATACTCCCCCTCCCTTGAAATTTGTTTTGCTAAACAAATTAATCTAGCACCAGATTATATTATGAGGAACCATAAATCTTTTCCAAGATAAGCATCTGTCGATCTGGATTAGTAACATCCAACGTACTGCGAATTAATTTGCTGAGCCTTCTGACGCTGTCTCTAGCGTTTAACTTTTAGTAATAACGAGTGTAATGTGGGATAACGTGTCCTCTCATCCGTGCCTGTGCTGAAAGGGACGCAGGTAGGGGACATGGCCGCAGACGCAGGCAGCACCGCATTCTGTGACGAGGACGCCTCGTGAGTTTACTGAGGTAAAAAACAAATGCTTTGCAAACTGCTTTCGGGTGCCCGGCACAGACGTGACGGGCTGCGGCCTCCATGTCCGTGGTTTCCGGACAAAGGAAGCCCGGGAGGCGGCCCGTGACAGCCTGCAGACCTCGCCCCGCGGCGCTCCGAGCCCCCCGCCCCGGCCCCCGCCCCGGCCCCGGCCCCTGGCTTTGAGACGGAGTTGGGTCTGCTGCTTTCATAGACACGGCGCTCTCTAGGGAAGAACTGCTCAGAATAAAGCCTCCCGTTCTCTGGTCCAGGTGAAGGCAGGAAGTAGGTCATGGAACAAAAGCTCCGACTCTGTGAAAACCCACCCGAGTCCTGACCAAGGCCAGAGCTACAGGAGAGCACCGGCGCTGCCGACGGACTCTGAGGAGCCCAAGCTCTTGGGATGTGGAGGAGCCAGCAGCCGGGGGGCTGGAGGAGGCCCCCGGCTGCCCTCACCGCGTCGTGCTGACACCTGAAACGGGCACCCTGTCTCACAAACCAGCAAATTCTGCTGCTCGTCCAGGACGTGCGTGCACAGATCCAACCTGGGAACGCCTGGTCCTCGGGGGCCTGGGGCCGTGGCCCCACAGAGGCCAAGGGAGCCGGAGGCGGGTAGGAACACAGGGGTGCCCGACTCTGCACTGAGAGCCTGCCTGACGCTCTGGACAAGTTATGGCCTGGGGGGTTCTGAAGGGCTGAGCCTTTAGGAGCAACTGGAAAAGGAGGCACAGGAGCAGAACAGAAAACAAAACGACGTTGCGGGTGATGCTTGAAGGCCAAGAAATGGTAACTGTCCGTCCCCGAAGGTCACACCGAGGGTCACACCGAGGGTCACAGGGCCAGGAGAAGCAGGGCCATGTCCCCCAAACACCTGCCAAACCGTCTCCAGAGAAAAGACGCTCCCCAACCCAAATCGGTCTACTGTATCTCTGCTGATACAGCAAGGAAGTTCTTCCTTATACCTGACCTCAATCTCTTGTGCTGTTTAGAGTGGTCTCTAGTTCTGGGCCAATATGGCAGCCATCTTGCCACAGGGCTGCACCCTTGAAGGTTTTTGAAGACTCCAAATGGGCCCCAATTCCATCAGCAAGTACGCCCGCGTCCCACTCCCAGGCTGGCCCAGAGGTCAAGGCCCTACCATTGGGAAGGATGTGGCTGTGTGCCAGGCAGGTTTGGATGCCCCCAACACAGGCAAGGCAGGCACAATGTCCCTCCGGGGCCACCACTAAGGAGAGACCCTCTGCCGTGCCCCTCCCACCGTGGCTACAGCACAAGCCCTCTCTGCAGGGCACACGAGTCCCCGGACACACGGCCCCCTCTCCCCGGGCCACCACCTGTCAATACTCCATTGTTTTCAGTTCTGCTGCTGAGAAACAGGGATCCCGCCGAGTTATGTCACCCAGGCAGAGCTGGGCAGCCTCCAGCAGACACACCCTCAGGGTGCCCTCCCTCACCGACCGAGCCCCAAACAGGAAAGAGGTGGGTGTACCTGAGGTCTCCCCCAAAATTCGTGGGGGCTTGATGTCTTCGCCATTGTCTTTGCTGGGACTGGTGGAAGGGTCCGTTGTGCTGACCCCAACCGGGATCCTACTCCTGGGGCCCAGGGGCTCGGTGGCCCCCTTAGTCTGCAGCGTCATGGAGGTGGCCGTGGCGGCCGTGGCGGCGGTGGTGGCGATGGCCGCGGTCGTCTTCCGTGTCTGTGAGATGGAAGCCGTGGTGGGCTCATAGAGGCCTGGAGATGTGTTGGACTCCAGGGCCTCCTCCTCCCCCGTGGGCCCCCAGACGATGAACTCCGGCTCGGTGGTGGGCCGGCCGCCCCGGAAGTCAAAGCTGCTGAGGCCGGCCCCCTGCGCGTGCCGTCTCCCCCTCCGCAGGAGAGCCTGCCGGTCCGTGCCGGCCGCACTGCCCGCCGTGGGCGACGGGGACGAGGAGGAGGGGCCGAGGGAAGGGCTGGGTCCAGTCGCGGCCGGGGGCTTGGCGAGCCCCCCTCTGGGCACCAGGGTGGCCACCTGGTCCCTGGGTCTGTGCGCCCGTTTGGCGCGCGGGCTGGGCATCTGCCCGTGGCTGCGCTCCACGCGGGCTGGGCGCGGGCTCCACACGGGCGCGGGGACTGGGACGCGGGCCGCCTGTCCGCTCTTCAGACTCCAGAGCCGGGGCGGCCGCTGCGGTGGCCGGGGCAGCAGCCGGAAGTCGGGGCCCGGGCCCAGGGACTCGCACGACGGCAGATCCATGGCGAGCTGAAACATGGCTATCAGTATCCAAGCATGGCTTCCTGCGCAGCAGCCCGGCCAGCGGATGGACATGGAACTGCGTGGAAAAGAGAGAGCGGTATCAGGTGGGGGCTCAGGGCTCTGCTGCTGTCCCTCCACGCCCCCCACCCTGCCACGGCGGGTAAGCACCCTCCGGGTAAAGAGCACTGACCCGAACTGCGAGGGGAACCGGAACCTTCCATGCGGGGCTCCGCGGCCCTGCTCAAGGGCCATCTCCTGAGCGGCGTCCCAGAGGCTCGGCCCCGAGCACCTGCTCCCAGGATCCAGCTGCCCCGGCCCACACGGCACCTCTCTTCCCGCGAGTGTGCAACCCAGGTGGCCATGCACCGCACGGGAGAGAAACTGAGTCTCCAAACCCCCAGCCCCGCTGACCAGATGGCCTCAAAGACGCCCCAGTCCCCACTTGGTTTTTGCCCAGGTTGCAACGGAGACTCGGAGAGGGCGTGAGGGAAGAGAACGGAGCTCGGCCTACCCCCGGGTCACACGAGTTACAGACCCAGGCTGGGTGTCTCTGAGCACACAGCCTCCCCTTCCCAGGCTGGGGGCAGGGCGCTCCCAGAGGGGATGGTTGGGGGCTCACGGGACCTCACAGGGGCCATGGAGGCCGGGCATCTGCCGAGCCCCTCCCCGGCGCCGTGGTCCGCACCCCCCGCACTGCCACCATCTCGGGCACGTGCCTAAAAGCAGCCTGTGGCCTCGGAGCCAGTGGGCTGGGAAGCTTCCCTCCGGACTTGGTTCGGGAAAACGAGATCCACTGTGGGATGAGCCCACGTTTATCAAGGCGCCAACTCTCCCCAAGTGCCCAAATGCCAACTCTGTTGACATTTCGGCTTCCCCTTTTACCTTCAGCACTGGGGCCCCTTGAAACCTCACCGCCCGCCCCCTCGGCCCAGGAAGGCTGGAGGAAGGGCAGACCCCATGCCACCGGGGACAGTGGACAGGGTCTCGGGGACAGGAAATGGGGTGGGGGCGTGGGCGTCAAGGAGCATCAGAGAGAGCAGGTGGACAGGCACGTGGATGGTCTGGGGCCCTGGGCCTCCGCTGCCTCCCCCACCGGCTCGGAACACTGAGGCCACCGGCGCCATTCAAAGTCAGTACTTGTCACCAGCGTCACATGTGAGAGTGGACACGGATCCAGAACTTTCCTGACTGTGGGGGTGGGGGCGGGCGGGGGCCTTCTTCGGACGCCAGCCTGCAGAGCTGCTCCAGCCCCGTCCCGGAGACAGAGCGGCTTGGCAGCTTTCTTCAGGAGGCTGTGAGGGGCTTTACAAGGGAATACGTGAGTGAGTGAGCATGGCGTGTGTGAGTGAGTCATGTGTGATGTGTGTGCGCACGCGAGTGTGTCAGGACTTCGCATCGGCTGCCCGTTCAGGTGTGACCCAAATGCACCCGCGGGTGTGTCAGCGAGTGTGCACGAGTGTGAGTCAAAGGGGGGTGTCTGTGTGTCCATCTGTCACATCGATGTGTGTGCACGGCCAGTGTAGGGCCCGCACATGTCGGCGGGCGTGAGTGTGCCTGGGTGTGTGCACACCTGTGAGTGTGCGTGGGTGTGTGTGCGGTGTGCACGGCCAGTGTGGGGTCCGCACGTGTCAGGGAGCGTGTGCGAGGCTGCGTGAGCTCCCCCCGCTCTGCACTCACCCCGGAGCCGGGGCCGCCTCCTCTCTGGTGGGCACTCAGGCACGTGCAGTTCCCTGCCTGTCGTCAGGAAGTTGAAAGGAACTTGTATTAATGAGCGCTAATTACCGCAGGGGATGAAGCCCCAAATAAAAAGGCCCCAGTATCTCAATCAGGATGAAGGCGCTTTGCTGCAGAAATCAGGGATCGCTCATTATGCTGATGCCTCCGCGCTGAGTTTCTGCCTGCGTGTAATTTCTCTGCACAGCTAGCCAAGTTGTGGCCAGGGCCACCGTCACCATGCAGGAAACAGGTCAGTGTGAGACACCCCCAGCACAGGGGCCACAGCTCCTCTGTGGCCACAGGTGACTCAGTGAGGACAGATGCCTCAGGCCCTCTGCTTCCCCCACGGCTCTGCACACGTGGACGGGAGTCCAGCCCCTGGCAACATGGGGCACATCTTCAAGCCAGAGTGGTGCCTCAGCCCAGAGGGCCTCACAGGCCCCACCAAGTACCACCAGGCCCCTCCAGCCCTCACCCAGCAACACCAGTCCCTCAGGTCCCACCAGGCAATTCCAGGTACCATCAGACCTCCATGGGCTCCAGCAGGTACCCCCAGACCCCGGCAGGCACTCCGGGACCCCGGCAGCCACCCCTGGGATCAGACAGGCACCCCCAGACCCCGACAGATACCCCCGCGTCCAGGAAGGCACCCTCGGGTCCAGGCAGGCACCTCCCGGCCCAGGCAGGCACTCCCAGGTCCAGGCAGACACCCCCGGGCCCAGGCAGGTACCCCCAGGTCCAGGCAGGCACCCCCGGGCCCCGGCAGGCACCCCCGGGCCCAGGCAGGCACCCCCAGACCCAGGCAGGCACCCCCGGGCCCCAGCAGGCACCCTCGGGCCCAGGCAGGCACCCCCAGGTCCAGGCAGGCACCCCCGGGCCCCGGCAGGCACCGCCGGGCCCCGGCAGGCACCCCCGGGCCCTGGCAGGCACCCTCGGGCCCAGGCAGGCACCCCCAGGTCCAGGCAGGCACCCCCGGGCCCCGGCAGGCACCCCCGGGCCCCGGCAGGCAGGCTGAACGAAGAGCAGCCAGGAAGCAGCCGTGTGCCCTCAGTACCTGGAGAAACATCACCTCAGGAAATTAAAACCACAGCACCTAAGCAGTGCTGCTCACTGCCCCGGCATAACTTCACACACAGGATATTTCTGTCATTTTTCACCAATCATGAGCTGTAATTGGTTACCATAGAAACCCCCTCATTTCCACGCCACCCAGCTGTTATGCAGAAAAACCAACGAACGCAACGGCGGGGAGCTTGCTCTGTTTCTCCTCTTCGAGTCTGAAGGCAGCGAGGGGACTTGTCCAGAGAGGGGACGTCAGGGAGGCAGGTGCACGAGTCGGGACAGACAGATGCTCCTCCTCAAACCGGCAGCCAGGACACGCCGAGCCAGGGTCGGGGGGCAGAGAGACCCCCTCCCTGGGAGGTCAGGGGCTGATTCTGTGGCCTGCAGGGACTCCTGGTCTCTACAGGGGTTAAAGGTCTCAGGCCCTCTGCTCTGTCACCAGAGTCGGCCGGCCCATGGGTGCCATCCGGACCTTCGTGGTCCTGAGCCACACGCGGGGCACTTCCTGCTGCTGCGTCCTGGCGTCAGGGGTCCCGCCCCACGAGGCCCAGCACAGGACCCCTCTTCATCCTCCCAAGCGGGCCCGGACCCGGGAGCACTCGGCCCTCCCACCCGGTCCAGCACAGGGCTGCGAGGCCCGCTCCTCAGGGTCCTCCGGCCTCAGAGCTGTCAGCCGCTGTCCATGGTGGCGGAGAGTCTCACAGGTGCAGGAGGGAGACCCGTGCTGCCACCACTACCCGCAGCCGTCTGAGCGCCACGGGACAGGCCGGGCCACAGTGCACACCGCCAGAGTATCCGCGGGCCCTGGGAACATGCCCTCGCTCTGCAGCCGCGAGGACGGCCACAGGAGCCACGACAGGTCCAAGTGTCCTGCCGCGGAAGGCTGTGGGAGATGGGCGCTCTCGAGGGCGGCTGGGGCAATGTAAGACGGCACGGCCGCTGCGCAAAACACCTCAGCGCTTCCGCCAGGACTCGGCCACCAGCCGACCCTGCGCTTTCCACTCCTGGGGACAAGCATCAGTCCTCACATACACGGCGCAGGAACATTCACGGCCGCGTTCTTCACCACAGTGGGAAGCAGAAACAGCCCGAGTGTCCGTCAGGTGGACAGAGGGTGTGACACACACACTCTGCCCCGGGGGACACTCCGGCCCGAGAAGGGACAGCGGGCTGCGACGTGCCGCAGTGTGGACAGAGCCCGCACAGGTCACATGAGGGGAAGCCGGTCCCAGAAGCTACACGTCCTTTGCCTCCACTCCCACTGGATGCCCAGGACCGCTGAATCCACAGATAGTAGATTTCTGGATGCCAGGGGCTAGGGGGGCAATGATTGTTAATGGTTGTCGGGTTTCTCTTAGGGGTGATAAGAATGTTCTGGAATGAATCGTGCTGATGGCTGCACAACCTTGTGACTACGTGAAACCACTGAGTTTAGGGCACGTAAATCCTGTGCAAGGGCGGAGAGACCAGCCTGGGGCGGTAATGGTGTCCTGGTCTGGGCTCGAGCCCTAGCGGTGGGAGGGAGGAAGGATGGGGAGCCGGGGGTGGGGTCTGAGCAGGTGCAGGGTACGCACGTGAGAACTGCCAGACTTGTGCACGGCCCTCGCGGGGTCCTGGGCTCCTCTGAGCGACCGGCTGCCCGGCCCACGGCCCCGCAGCCCGCGCAGGGCATTGCCCCAGGCCCAACTCTGACGGACGCGCTCCCCCACCACTGGCCGGTCACGGCCCCATCACAGCCGTGGCTCCATCCGCCTTTATTTTCTGCTTTGTAGCTTTTCTTGTTCTCCCCCTTTTACATTTTTATTGAAATCTTTTTTTCCCCCTAAGAACAGGTTCATATGATTCAATGGCTTGAGATTGAATTCGCTGCCTTCTGTGTGTTTTCTTCATAGAAGAAATCACTGTCGATTAAGGGAGACAAAGACTTACTTGTCTTGTGGCTAAGGTCACACTTGTCCCCAGGGGGCTGGTGGGGGGGCCTGTGTCTGACGTGCAAGAGCCCTGGGGTGCTGAGACTCCGGGCAGGGTGGGGAACTCACGGGCTGCCCGGAAATCTCACCACAGTCGGTGACGGGTCCCCTCCCCCCACAGGCCCAGTGCTACATCGCCGAGGGTCCCCCTGTCCCCGGAGTGTCCACCCTCGGGCTTGTCCTCAGCTGGGCGGGTGATTCTGTCTGATGGAGGGCTGCCTCACAGCCGTTTGGGCCGGTGACTTCCTGAGCTGGGTCCCATCTGTGTCCTCCAGTTCTGGGACGGATGAGTTTTGAAGGGTTTACAAGAAGCGGTGTCCCCCGGTACTGTGCCCTGAGCTTAGTGACCCGCTTCCCAAAATTAGCCGGTGGAGGGGGGAGGGAAGTCACTCTTCAGTGGAGACACCTGGCCCCAGGACCGTGGCCAGTGTCAAGGTCATACGCGCAGGGGTGAGTCATGGCGACAGCCGGCACTCATGACATGATGTGACAGGGAGGGCACAGCCCCTCCTCCCACCTGACCACGAGAAAACCTCCACACACATCCCCACGGGGGACACTGGGCAGTCCTCCCCCGCACTGTCAAGGTCATCAAACACTAGGAAAGTCTGAAAAACTGTCACCCCCGAGAGGAGCCAAAGAAGACGTGACATCTAAATGTCATGTGGTGCCCGGAGTGGGAGCCTGGAGAGAGAAAGGAAGTCGGCAAAAAGCTGGGAAACCCGGATAAAGTGCAGGCTTCCAGGGACAGGGCGGTGAGGGCACCTGTGCCGTGGTGACACGGGGGGCGGGGGGGTGGCGTCTGGAGCAGAGGACACACGGCCTCTCTCCACTTTGTCCTCCAGTTTCTGCAAATCCGCAGGGCGGGGCCAGGACGGGTCTGGATGTGGGGGTCGTGCGGAGGTTAAACGGCCTCAGCGAGGGCTCCCGGGGGCCCTGGGCCAGGTGAAGGGACGTCCACTTGATGGGGGGGTGTTCGGGGGGGGGAGCATCCACCAAGGAGCACGGCCTTCCTCTGACCCTCCGTCGGCAGGGAAACGTGCCTTCACGTGGGAGTGAGACCCCAGAGACCTGGTGCGGAGAAGGCCCCCGTCCCTGTGGCTCCGAGCTCTCTGGCATGATGACCCTGCACAGAGGGGCCAGCAGGCCCCCTCTCCTTCCCCTTCGCACCTGTGCCCGGACCGCCGACAGGTGCAGCGCCTCCCACCAGACCAGGAGCAGAGACCCGCCCTCCCCACCCCCACTCAGGGCAGGAAGAGAGCACACACGTTCTTCCGGAAGGCAGTCGCTGCCTCAATTTTCCTAATGAAAGAAAAGGCGGTCGTGACTCACTTAAATGGCTTCCCCACCTGGTGTCATTAGCGTCCTGTCAGAGCCGCCCCTCGCTGGCTCTCCCCGTGACTTCTGTGATTCAGAGCATCCCTCTCTTTCAGGGAAGGTGCTCCGGGTCGTCGCCAATGGCCCCACGGATGTGAGGCACACGTGGTGTGTGAGTCACCGGGAGGAGCCGCGCACCAACCATTCACTCTCGTGGGACAGAAGCCTCCGGAATGACACCAGGCGTCTGGCTCCCGGCCACCCCAGAGCAGGGGCCAGCGGCGCCCTCCCACCCGCTGGAGTGGGTGTGCTCCTGGGTCAGACTCCTGGTCCCACCCTGGGCGGGTGCGTCCCTCGCTCGGGGAGCAGCCCGGGGCCAGGACCTTGCACACAAGGTGGACTTGCTCCCCCCAGGGCAGGGCCAGCTTGTGGCAAGGCGGTGAGGGATGTGAGGGTGCGCCAACGCGCCCGCCTCGAGGGGTGTCCTGGCTGGAACAGGGCCAGTCCTCTGCTCTCGCCCACCCTAGACTCGGCCTCGGAGCCCGTTGGTGCCGGTGACCCGCGTGGGCTTACCAGCCTTAGCAAAGGGTCCCTGGTCAGGCTCATGTGAGAGAGGGTGGGGCTGGTCTCCTGCTGCAGCCTGTCTCCCGAAGGCTCTGTGGGTGGGAGGTCTCGGGGCCCCGAGCGACGGAACACCAGCCCCGCCCGCACACCCAGTACCCGCATGAGGCCACCAGGAGACCCACACATGAAGAGTCACAGCAAGTTGGCAGCGGGCCTGGACCCGGGGCCCCAACGACCCCAGACCTGTGGGCCCCCCGGCGACATACTAACAAAAGTAAAGCAAACAAAACCTCCAGGACCTGCAGCCACGGAGCCTGGACCACCCACAAGGTGCCTGGGTGGGCACAGGACCCTGGCAGGTGTTGTGCGGCACCCCGCCAGCCTTGCACAGCAGCTAAGGCCCAGCGGTCCCTGGACACGGCTTCACACCCTCCTGCGGGTAGGGATTGCCCCTCAGGGCTGCCTTGTGGTTCCTGAATCACATTCATCTGGGAGACATTCAGCAATGTCCACAGACCCTGCTGGTTGTCACCATTCGGGGGTGCTCGTGGCACTGAGGGGGAGACCCAAGATGCTGAGAGCCCCCTCCAGCGCCCAGGACAGCCCCCCAGAGACTTAGTAGCCCAGGTCCATGGCCGAAGCTAAGAGACCCCCTTGCTCACGCCTCGTTTGCTCCTCCCAGGGCCTGGGGAGGGGGGAATGTCCATCTTTATCGCCCAAAGAAAGAGGCTCCGAGGTGACCAGCCCACTCACGCATGCTCCAGAAGAAGCACGGGGTGGTAGGGACACAGAACTCGGGGCCAGCTGCCCAGCTCCAGTCCTGACGCCACAGCATGCCGCTGCGTGAGCGTGGGCAGCCCACACAAGGCCTCCATGCCTCTGTTTCCCCACCACGGGGTGTCTCGGGACCCCACGGTGAACACTGGACGCCTGGCTCCCTGCGGGCACTCACGAGCATCAGCCGGCCCCTCCCCCCCGTGGCCCCGGGGCAGGACATCAGCAGGACTCAGAGGCAAGGGGGGGGATGTTCTCAACAGCCTTCACAGGTGCCTGGAGGAGACTGAAGGATAGCGAGGCGCTGGCGTTCTGGTTGCCTGGGCAACGTGCCCGCAAGCATTCCGGAGGAGTGAAGTGGTGACAAGCAGTGGGTGGGTAGCACCGTGGGTGGGAATGTTCTCTCCCCAGGAGCGGGGAGCGGGGCTTCGGAGACTGACGCAGCCCTGCTGCTGCGGCCAGCCCCTGTAGGACCAGTAGGTCCCCTCGGCTCAGCTCCTGTCCTCCTGCCTCGTGCCCGTGGCCTCTCTGGGCAGTGCCCTGGATGGGGCCAGCAGCCGCTCCTGCAGCTGGGCGGCCTCCTGGGGTCCGCCGGCCCACCCTGGCGAGTCCTGGGCGCCGTGCCGCCCACGCTTCCTCTGTGGGTGGGAGCAGAGGTCCCGGTGGACCCGCAGCCCAGGGTCAAGTCATTTCGCGCTGGGCAAAAGCCCCGACTCGGCAAAGCCGACAGTAACAGGAGCTGGACCAGAATCTTGCTGCCCGGTGACCTGCCCCCAACACCAAGGTCAAGGCAGAGCCAGGAAGCCCTAGAACACGTTCTCCGCCGGGGCCTCCCGGGGCAGTCACCTGGCTGGGGGCGGTGCTTCCAGGTCGCTGAGACCCGGCCCCCACTAACCAGCATCTTTGGGGAGGTCCAGTGGCACTAAGGGTTTCAGAAGCTCCGGGGGGGGGGAGTCACGCAGGGTTGAGAGTGCAGGAGCACAGTCCACTCCCCCCTCCCTCGGACCCGATTCACCCCTGCTTCATGCCCACTGTCATCAAGAGATCCAGGGGAGGGCGGTGGGGAGGAAGGGATGCGTGGGCACACGGCGCTGGGCTCTGGGCGCTGGGCGCTGGGTGCCCCTTCAGAACAGGCCCCTGGGCACAGCACAGGCACACAGGGGCCCCGGCCTGCGCGCCCCATCTCCAGGCTGCTCTCTGCAGGGACGTCAGGCCAGGCAGAAGCTCACGGCAAGTTCTCAGCTAGTGCACTAAGGTGTGTTTTCCGAAATCCAGCCTAAAGAGGAGGGAGCAGGGCGCGGCGCCCCGCAGCCCACGCGGGCCGCCACCACCCCACGCCGGGCACCGGGCTCAGCGCGCTGCACGCCGTCAGGCCGCTCGCTCGGAAGCCCTGGGAGAAGGAGGGCTGGGGCTCGCCTCTCGCACACACAGAGAGGCACAGAAATAGCAGCGGCGTGGTCTCTGGGAAGAAGTCTCTCGGAACAACTGTGAGCCTGGGGGAGGCAAGCGTTCGGCCCAGGAGAAGGGGTGCCAGCAGCGCCCGGCCGTCGGCCCGGGTCGAGCCGGCCCCCACCCTGGGAAGGATGCGCCCCGAGCCCACCCGCCCCCCACGGCCACACCTCTCGTGGCTGAGTCCTGACCCGGAGAACTGGATGCGGAGAACCAAGCGCGGCTGCCAGAGCCCCGGCGGACGGCCCCGCCTCCGGGCTCGGATGCTCAGATGCCCGTCCTGCTGGCGTGCATCAACGTCGTTGCACGTTTCAGGCCCTGTGCACGCCACCCGCCACCCGAGGATGAAGTCGGCCTCTCTGAACGGCCAAAGCAGTACCTCCCAGGGCTCCATGTGCTCCTCCGGCTGGCAGGGACCGGGAGCAGGTGTGGACGGGGCTGCAGAGGGCATCACTAGGGGAGGAAGAGCCATGTGGCTGGGCCACCGGGGCCGAAAGCCCAACTCCACTGCTACCTCACCAACCCCAGGGGACAGCAACTTGCCCGGGCACGGTCTCCCAAGGGCGTCCTGTGCAAGGGGACCTGATGACCAGATGCTGGCAGAGCTCTGAGCAAAGGGCCTGGGGCTGGCTGAGGCTGGGCTGCGACTCCAGCTCCGCTGTGGCCTCCGGCAGCGGTCTCTGGCCTCCGGCACTCCCAGGACCAGCCCTTACGAAATGCTGGGTTGAGGCTGGAGTCCTTCCCAGGACACCCGTTCCAAGGGCCTCAGCACGGGGTAAACAGGAAGGCGTGTAGGAGCGGAGTGGGTGCTCTGAAGGAGGTGAAACCACAGAGAACCCAGGGAGGCTCAGAGCCTCGCGTGAGGTAAGGGCGCTGGGCCAGGAGGACCGTGCGGGACAGACAGCAGTCCACCAGGCAGCTGACTGGGGCGGGGGAAGGTCCTTCTGAGTCTGTGATGTGTAGGTTCAGGCAGCACAAGAGTCCACCCTCCACGGTCAAGGTAGACCCGGCCACCTGGGGCGCCCGAAGCCCTCAGCCCCCCGCACACCCTGCGGTGGCACATCTCCGTCTTCAGTCCTTTACACCTGCGTGTAAATGAGGCTGGGAGAAACGGGGCCCTTGCAGGGGAGCCGGGGTCCCCTTCAGTGGCCTGCGTGGGACACGGTGGCCTGCACAGAGCAGCCCGTGCTGATCTTCATGGGAGGAGGAGGAGGAGCTGCTCTGTGGCCATGTGACATCCCACCTCCAGTCCACGGACAGGGGAAAACGGCAGCAGTAACTCGGAAACCATGCATGCAAATGCTACAGAGCGGGTCACGGCTCCCTCCATCTCCAGCTACAGAAAGTCCCCAGGCCCCCATTGGGAGAGGAGGTGACCGGGAGAGAAGTCCTTGTGCCCCTGGCCCCAGCACCCCACCGAGCACCACCTGCCGACACGGGAGGCCATGGGCGAGGCCGCTGAAGTGCCGCCTGGGCAAGGGTCCCCAGGCGTGAGGCTGCCCTGGGCACCCGCAGTGTCCCAGGACAGGTCACCTGGGCCGCTCCCATTGACCCCAGCCACACCCTCTGAGAGACGCAGCCCCCCTGCCCTGGGCACCAGGCACCAGTGAGGACGGTTCACCACCCAGCACAGGCGCCCTGGAGCCCCCTTTGCCGCTGCCGGTCCCACCTCGCCCTGGGGCTGGGGCGCAGAGTGGCCGAGTGAGGGGTAAGGGACAAGCTTCCAGCCAGGGCCACAGGGAGCTGACGCAGACATCCCTGTGCTACCCACCACCAGAGAGTTCCCAGCCTCTGAACACAAACGGTGACGGGGGGCTCACTACCTCCAGAGAGCACTGAGCACATGTGGGGCAGCATCTCAAGAAAACCTTCCCGCATGAACCAAAGGCTTTCCGTGCGGTTTCTGCTTCCCGCTCCCAGCTGTGTCCGTGGGAGTCGACTCGTCCGGCCCCCGGGCCGCTCTTGACACGCACGCGCACACGCACGTCTGTGTACACACACACACAGACACACGCACACATTCACACCCACGCTTACATACAGACGCACGTGCGTACGCACACACACGCGTGTGGACGGGCACACACGCCCCCCCCCATTCCGACCACCTCCGCCAGGGAGCGCCGCGCGGCCTGACTCCCCCAGCGGGGTGTCCGGGCTTGGCTGCAAGCTCGGCTTGGCGTAGCGCTGACGTCACAGCCACCGCTGGGTGAGGACAGAACGCTGTCAGGGGAAAGTCGTCCCAAAGGAGCCCCATGGTGCCGGGCCGGCTGGGTGAGAGCGCCCGGTGCGTCCTGCCGGGTCATCTGTCTGACACTGTCCTGAGAAACGGGGGGCACAGAGGCTCCTGCTGCGAGGTCTGGGAGCAGAACGGCTCTTCCAGGAAGGCCCCGAGCTTCCGGGCAGCAGCTGCGACTTGAAAGGGGAGGAAATCCTGTGTTTTCTGGGAAAGGCCGGTCCCCAGCGCTGGGCTCCTGGGCCAAGGCGGCCTCCGCCCGCCCTCCCCGCATCCCACAGCGCCCGGCTTCGGGCTCCGGTCGGTTCTGTGCAGACATTACTTCCGAGAGGGGTTCCGTGTCAGATTGCATGGTCCTCCTTAGAGAGGGTTTCAAAGATTCTCCGGAACGTTCTGCACCTTGTGCCCTAGCCCTGAGCTCCTGACGAGCCCTCCAGCATCGGTGACATGTAGGTCTGACTCTACATCTTTTCTCCATGACGCATCTGAGCGCTGCGCTCCAGAGTCTCTGTGGTCATTCCTGCTGTAGAGATGAGGACCCTGAGGTGCTCAGGGGGTGATTAGGGGCGGAGCCGGGGTCTCAGTCTGGCCTATGTCTCCCCATCCCCACAGCACCCTCCCCCGTCTCAGGGAGCTGTCTCCACCGAGGGGCTGGACGGCTCCTCCATGCAGAGCTCCCTGGCCGCCACTGGACACCATTCACCAAGGACGTGAGACTCCAGCACTGGCCCCAGCTGACAGGGCATGGGACGCAGGGCCCTCTCCCCGAGGACCACCCCGAGCTGATCTTCACGGCAGGAGAAGGAAGGAGAGACAGTGGCCCACAGAAGCCCCAAACCCTGGAGCCTGCAGGTGTGAGCGGGACGGGGCGGTGCTGGGGGCCGTCCTGGGCGGTCATCGTGTCGGGGCATCCCTGGCTTCCACCCATAGGACGCCAGCAGCACCCCTCACCCCCCTCAAGTGTGACAACCAGAACGGTGTCCAGACGCTGGCGCACGTTCCCCAGGGGGCACCACCTGCCCCACGGAGACTCCCCTGGAGTCCACTCACCGCCCCCACCCCTTCCCCAGGCCACCACGCCGCCTGCCGCCCCACCTGCCCCCACCACCCGTTCTCCACCCAACGCAATGCTAAAACTCCAGCAGGCGGAGCCCTGCTCCTTCCCTCTCAGGCTGCCTCCACGGCCGCCCCGGTGCCACCCCCGACCCGGAACGGGCCCCCCGGGGACACCAGCCCCTCTCCTCCTGGGTCTGATGATCTAGTCCTCTGGGGCTGAGCCCCGTGCAAACAGGAGCTGAGCCCGTCTCCCCACTGGGAGCAGAGCAGACACCTCATCGGTATTTGCTGAGGGAACAAATGAACGAGGGGATTAGGGATGCAGTGGTTCGGTCGCCTGGTGTCCCTGAGCCTCAGGCAGAGGAAGGGGCCCCAAGATGGCCACAGGACCACCGTCTCGGGGGGCCCTGATCATCACAGGTCTCTGGCAGGCTCCCACAGCCCTGCCCCCGCCATCGGAGGAGCAGCGCTGAGGGAGTGCCGCCTCTGCGGGCGTGGAGCCCAAGCCCCCCTGGGGGGACCCACCCTTGTCCCCTCCCGGGTCAGTTGGTGGGCCTCCTCCACTCTCCTTGATGTGCCCCCAAGTCAGGGGATGAGGCTCCTTTTCCTCTGGCACTAATTCCCAGCACAGGCTGATAACTCTCTCTCTCTCTCTCTCTCTCTCTCTCTCTCTCTCTGCATCCCTTGGTGCCCAGTGATCTTGAGGTCACTTCACTTGGGGTAGGAAGGGCCATTTTGCAGATGGTGGGATTTGGGACTCTCGTGCTTCCAAGAAGATACCCTCCAGCCCCATCTTCTCCCACCACCTCCAGGAAACCCCGTCCCTCCTTAGATACCTTCCAGCCCCTATGACCCCTCACCCCCTCCAGGAAGCCCCGTGCCCCTCCTTGGACATCCTCCAGCCCCCAGCCCCCTTCACCACTTCCAGGAAGCCCCTGCCCTTCTCTGGGTGCCCTCCAGCCCCCAGCCCCTCCCCACAACGCTTTGCGGAAGCCAAGTCCTCCATGACTACCTGCCGACCACCTTCCTCTGTCCTGACCTCCCAGGGCCTCCCCTGAGTCCCAGAGTCCATCTCCACCAGCACCCGGACGGCCCGTGACCCTGCCTGCCCACCCCCGCTGGGCGGGTCCCTGCATCCTGGCAGCAAGCGGGCTCCTCTGAGGTTCCCTCAGGAGCTGTCTCCCCACAAGATAAGGAGGAGCCCGGCCCCACGGCTGTGGCAGGTGGATGGACACAGGAGACTGAACGGCAGCCTGAGGTGGGGGCTTATTAGGTTTGGTTGTTACTTAATATTAATTACACTTTAATACGAACATTAACCGTGTGCTTTATAATTTTAATTTTCATCCAATTATTCTACAACCATTGATTAAGTAACTACAGTGATGGGCGCTGGGGACCTAGGAGATAATGTCCTCGCCTTCTCCAGCCCGGCGTGCAGCTCAGGCTTGCAAATATGTGCTCAGGATCGTGTCTGGGGTGAATGAATGGACGCACGCATGCGTGAGTCAGAGCCTGCAGTTTACCCGGGGAAGCAGGTGCTTTGGGCATCCAAAGAAACAGAGACAGGGCAGTCAGTGTGCTGGGGCAGATTCGGTTCTGTCTGGGTGATCCTGGCGGGCAGCTCAGAGGCGGTGATGCTCCTTACAAGGAGAGGACACAGAGAGCAGAAGGAACGCAGGCCTGATCTGAGGGGTCTGCTTGGGGAGGCCAACAGCGGTCGGGGGGCCGCGGAGGAAGGCGGCATGCGGGGCCCCCCAGCAGTCACCGAGCACTTTGCTGGGGCAGGAACAGGGGCGGGCTCTGACATTCAGGACTCAGTGCCCACGGCCGCTGATGGTGGAGGGGTCTCCTGCCTCCCCGGACCTCAGTTTTCCCCTCTGAAAGCAGGAAAGTTGACCTGAGCACACGCACTAAGAGGCGAGCTGGGGGCTCAGACCCCCAGCCCTGGCTCGAGGCGGCTCCGTGCTCTGCCTTGTCAACGTGTAGGGTGAGAAACGTGCCTGGTGAACGGTCCCGAGGGAGCAACCGCGAAGCCACACGGTCACCGTGACCCAATGCAGGGCCGGGGGTGCGGTGGGGCAGTGGCTTCTCTCCTGACCAGGGAGCTCTTCCCGCTCGCCCACTTGCCCTCCTCACCAGGAACCACACTGATGCCACTTCCCTCCGGCGGATCTGCCCATCGCCTCCCAAGTGTGGGCTTGGGGCGAGGGAGGGAGTAGCTGAGCAAGGCACTCAGAGGAGGGGACAGGGACACGGAGGAGGGGACGGACGTGGAGGAGGGGACAGGGACGTGGAGGAGGGGACAGGGACGTGGAGGAGGGGACAGGGACGTGGAGGAGGGGACAGGGACGTGGAGGAGGGGACAGGGACGTGGAGGAGGGGACAGGGACGTGGAGGAGGGGACAGGGACGTGGAGGAGGAGACAGGGACAGGACACAGGCCTCAGAGAGACACCCAAGCCCCCAACAGCCCTCTTCTCCGACGGGATATGCAGGGGCGGCACCAAGAGACAGGGAAGAGCCTCCATCTCCTCACCTGTAAACAGGGCACCTGGAGGCCACGAGGGCACTTGTCCCCAGAGGTGCTTTCACACTCCAGCCCTGAAGCGCTTGCCCATGGCCCTCTCCCTGCTGGAGACACCTGGCCAGCTCCTCCTTGTGCCTGGATTCTTCCTCCCTCATCCACCCCTGGTGCCCCCAGCACATGCCCCCATCTGCCCAGGGCGACTGCCTAAAGTCGGCTCCCCAGCATCTCCTGGGCACCCAGCATCTCCTGCACTCCACCTTTCTCTCTGGACCCCCCTTGGGAAGCCCCACACTCACACCCAGTCATCCCCCAAGATCTACTATGTGCCCAACACTCCGAGCACGTGACCATCTGAGGACCGAGGGGGCGAGGCCTCTGTCTGCCCCCAGCACTGGCCCCTGCTGACTGTCCCGCAGCCCAGGGCACCACCCTGTCCATAGACTCGGGGGGCCGAGCCCCAACGCCCAGGGTGGACGCCCTGCAGCCTGGTCTGAGAAGGCTGGGGGCCTAGAGAGCAGGGGATACTCTGCAGCCTGATGTGTCCCCTGACCAGGAACGGGGCCTCGCAGGATGGAGGCGGCCCTGAACCAGAGGAGTCCGGATGTGCCCCCGAGAATGTGGGGGGGGCTGTTTTTCCTGGTGGGCCACGCGGCCATGGGCAGCTCTGCCGGGCTCTCAGTGTGCCCGTCTGTAAAAGGGTCTAAAACACTTGTCGGAGGGGATTAAATGAGGTTAACGCCAACCTAGGACCAAGACTCGCGGAGGAGCCCGACCCTCTCGGACCAGAACAGCACCCAGCGCCCAGCAGGCTCCGAGGCGTGGACGAAAACAGTGATGTCCCCTCTGTCGTGGGCCTCTTCGGGGCTCCGGGGCCAGCTCCCAAGTCGGGGACCCACAGGGACGAGCCCACGCTGCCAGGGACACTGCCCAGTGTGGCCCCACTGGCCCCCATCCTTCAAACGGGAGGTCGTGAGCCCAGCACCACAGACTGGGGGCCCTGCGGTGTAGCGGGCAGCCCATCCCGGGAGACCAGGGAGGGCTGCAGGGCTGACTTCAGAGCCTGCAAGACGGTCTGCAGGGTCTGGCTCGGTGCAGCCTCCCGGGAGACGCTGGGACATTTTCTGGAAAGGGCAGGGGTGAGGCCCCACCCTTGACTCCACGCCTCTCCAGGGAAGGGGCTGAAGTTTCTTCATCTCTGTCAGAGAGAAGGACACACATCCGTTGACTGGCTGGGGCCACACGGGGGCTGGGAGGGTCGGTGCTACTACTGGGGCAGCAGTGGAATCAGGTGCTGCCCGGGGGCGGGCAGGGCGGGTGTGCCCCTTCTCATTGAAGCAAAGAAGGAGCAGCCCTCTGGCCCCCTCGCCCCCTCCCGGAGCTTCCGTCCCTGGGCAGGTGTGCCCCCTCCAGCCGCACCCTGTCCGCAGCCGGCCCAGAGAATACCAAGCTCTACAGTCCGGAACGCACTCCTCTCCCCTCTGGGTGCTGGAGCCCAAGTGTGCTTTGTGCGCGGGGGAGCCAAGGCCAGGAGTCTCGCGACTTGCCCGGGATCCCCCCACAGGAAGGAGCTGAAACCAAGCCTCGGGGCTCAGGGGCCACCCTGGTCCCCACCACTTCCAGCGGGAAATCTGGAAGGGGGGGAGGGAGTGCCAGGTGTCCGCCAGAGTCCAGCCCCGAGTCACGGGCACTGGAGGACCCTCCAACCCCTGCTCTGGCTCTGTGGCCCCCGGGCCCCCCGGTGGGCTCTGCCAGACTCCACTCGCTCACCATCAGATGAGAAAACAGATTCTTGGGGTAACCAACTGCTGTCCAGCTGCTGATCGCAACCCTCTGGCGGGGGAAGACCAGTTAACCGCCTTCGCCCGTTGAGTTTCTACCAGGGCCTGTTCTGAGCTCTCGGCAGCTGTTTCTGAACTCCGTCTGGGGACAGGACGTCAGTGTGTTTCTCACCCCCCTCACTGGCCAGGAGCTGTGCTGCACGCCCCGCTGCCTCTACGTGGTCTCAGGAACCCTCCATGGAAAACGAAGAGTGTCCGGACCACAGCCCTCGCCCCCCTGCGCGTGGAGACGTCTGGGGAGGGGACCCTCACCTGCCGGCGGTGGCCAGGACGGCTCTCAGGCTCCCTGGGGCCTGAGCACCCAGCCCGGGCCTTGTCTGTGGGCTCAGGGGGCCGGAGCTCAGCAGATGGGCGTCCAGCCTGCGGGTAATCTCCGCAGCGAGAGGAGTAATGACAGCCAACGTCAAATCCAGGCCTTTGTTTTCAGAATTCTATTTTCAAGTTAATCACTTGTTTGTTTTTAAATGAGAAGCTACACCTTGAGTGTTTTCACTAAATAAGTCTGTGTTTGCATGTCGACCAGGGTATTTAAATCCCTCACGTGCTGTATCTCAGGCCAGAATGTTCCTCTCTGTCCCTCTCGGTCTCTGTCTCCCTCCCTCCCGTCCTTCTCCCCTTTCCCTTTCTCTCTGCTCTTTGGGGTCAGTCTGCCAATCCGCTAACACACATGCATCACTAGGCCTGCTCCAGCTGGATCGGTCCCAGGCTCTGGAGGAAGACGCGCCCACTGGCCTCAAGGTGAGGAGAGAGCCAAGTCCATGCCAGTAAGTCAGGAACGTTCGGACCAAGACCCTGGGCGGCTCAGACATCCCTGTGGCCGCACCAGCTGGTGGAGGGACAGCATCTCCTTGGGGACTGGGGGCGATCAGGTAAATGGGGGTGCCACGTTTCAGCCAGGCCAGCCTCCTCCCAGCGTGCACACTTCATGGTGAGTCTGAGTCCACGTCCACTCTCGCCACGGCTCAGCCAATACCCTGGGCCACACACCATCCACTCCTAACCCACAGCATGGGGCTCACACGGCCAAACTGTGGCCGCCTCTCCAGCTGCAGACAACAGAGGCCAGCCTCCACCCTTCTGCTGGTCTTCACCACCCACTCTTGCATCCCCTGGCCTTGACACTAAGGTCCCTTTCTCTGAATGCCCGTCTGTCACCCCATAAAAGGCGAGGCCCCAGAGAAACATTCTCACGGGTACAACCCCTCATTGGCGGCCACTCAGAGCTGCAATCCTTCCCTGAGCTGACGGCCTGTATGGCTCTGGGTCTCTGTTCTGTCGACCTCTCCAACACCTCACCCAATACCCACACACAGAGGTGCCTCACAAGTGTCAATGGATGGATGGAGACATGAATGAATGAATGAGTTCAGATGAATGGATAGATGGATAAATGAATGGGTGGATGAAGGGATACATGGATGGATGGAGGGATGGATAGTTGGCTGACTGGACATACAGAGGACAGATGGGTGGTTATACAGACAGATGGACAGACCACTTAAATAGATGGAGGAATGGATTGATGAGTGAATGGACAGATGTGTGCATGGATGGATGGATGGATGGATGGATGGACAAATGCATGGATAGATTGATGGACAAATGCATGGATGGATGGATGGATGGATGGATGGACAAATGCATGGATGGATGGATGGATGGATGGACATATGGGAAGATGGATGGATGGATTGATGGATGGATGGATGGACAGGTGCATGAATGGATGGTTGGACAGATGGACAAATGCATGGATAGATGGATGGATGGATGGATGGATAGATGGATGGACAGATGGACGGATGGATGCATGGATTGCAGACACCAGAGCTTCTACTCTCTCACAGGATGTCACACAGCATTCACCCTCTGCACTGACTCCCTTGGTTGTGGGTGGTCTCCTCTCTCTGAATGATGGCCGTGTTCATCATATAATTCAGTTCAGCATTTAACAGTGTGGCTGAATGGTCTATTCCACATGTGAATGTTCTTTTTTCTTAAAGAAACCCTAGTTACAGAGAGCAGAAACTGCCCCTATTCATCTGTTCTTTGCCTAGCTTGGCAATATTTAACCCTCACCCACCACGATGATAAATGCAAGAAAGATGTTATTTAGGTCTTATTTCCAATCAAAGAGGAAGCTATGACCATGAGGAGAGGGTCTAGCATAAGAAACCCAGGGGTTCCAGCCCCCACCCTGGGTGGTCCACCAGGCTACTGCCGCCTGGGGCTGCCCTCACACCAGGCACGGCGTACCTGGGCTGAATCAGTGTGCTAAAGCCGACTGAAGGTGTGCCAGAGTTTCTAGAGTCTTCCGTGCTTTACTAAAGAGAAGGCTAACTCCGAATTTCAGCTGAGACAATAGATAATTATGGGAGACTGCAAAAATGATCCATGGTTTCCCTCAAAAGCTTCCCGCCAGGATTCTGCTCTACGGTGAGTGCCCACGGTGGATTGCATGAGGTTCTCAAGCGCTCAGTGCTATATTCTCACTCTGATGAGTTTTAGAAATTAAACACTTGCTATTTTGTTGAACATATTCTGTAAAAAAAGAGAGAAGAGAGACAGACTGGCACTCAGCAAACTTTAAGGAGGAAGGTTCCAAGCTAAGGGTCTGAAGGGAGGACCAGGATGCTTACCGACGCCGGCTAAGTGTGTGGGGCTCGCTCTTGGAGACAGGGCTGTTCTGGGGACACAAAGGGACTATATCTGTGATACACAAATTCCCCGACCTCTCGGGGAAGGAACAAAACTTGAAGCCACCTCCACTGAGGTTCTGGCTGGGGGCAGGGAGATGGGAGGTCACGACAGGAATCTGGACTCTGACGGTCGCTCACCCCACCACTGCGCTGCACGGCTTCTGGTGCACGTGCAGAGACAGAGAGGATTTCGGGAGGGGGAGGCTGAGGGACACAGTGGGCGCTCTAAGTGACAACGGTGCTACAGTGGTTGAAAGGCAGCCCCCGGAAAGAGACACCCACGTCCTAACCCCTCCAATCTGAGAACGTGCCCTTATTTGGAAAAAGGGTCTTTGCAGATGTGATTAAGTTAAAGATCTCGAGATGAGATTGTCCTGGACTAACACAGATGGGCCCTGGATCCAGTGACAGGTGTCTTACAGAAGAAGGCAAAGGAAGTGAAGTGATTATCAGACCGTGTGAAGGTGGCAGCAGAGACTGGAGGGATGTGGCCACAAGCCAAGGGACACCAGAGCCCCCCGGAACCACGGGGAGCTGGAGACAAGGCAACACCGTCCCCTGGGTCTTCAGGAGGACACACGACCTTGTTGCCAACACCTTGATTCCGGGCGTCCAGCCTTCAGAACTGGGACAGGATAGGTACTTGTTCTGAGCCCCGCGGTCCATGGCGTTTTGCTTCCGCAGCCCTGGAAAATGCACGCCGCGCTGATCACTGGATTCGGGGCCACGGAGTGGAGACAGCCCGACAGGCGGTAAGGATGGAGGGAGGTGGGGTTAGATCATTTCAGCAGCTCGGCAGCAGGGTAAGCATCAGATGCCCGGCATCTGCTTTGTGGGGGAGGACCCCAGAGAAGAAGCAAAGGTCCTGGGGTCTGGGTTTTCCCAGGGGAAACAGAAGGCCATCCATAAAGGAATGGGTCCTGCCAAATCTGGTGCGCATTTCCAGGGCTGCCTGGGTCCCTCTGTCTGTCACCTGACACGTCCTGCCGTCCCCAAGCTGGCAGAGGCTGCAAGAACCAAGCAAAGCAAACAGACCTTCAGCCTGTGGCCTCAGGTTGACCAGATGGCTGATCACAGGCCGCCAGCAGCACCAGCCCCTGTGGTTGGGCGGGCACCAAGGGGGCGGAGGGGGGCGCCCACGGTGCAGGCGAAGATGGTTTCGGTGAGCCTGCCCTGCCTGTCCCCTGTCTGGCAAGGGGTCTAGAGCTCTGGTCCCGGGAACTAGCTCTTGCCAGCAGCGGCTTGAAGACAGAGATGCTGCGTTTGGCGATCCGTCTCCGTTATTAGTGGGGACGGTGGCTGCCGCCAGGCTCCCACAAATTGTGATATACAAATTGTTAGCAGCTTGCAGACCATTTGCAAATAAACCATCGCAGCGAGGCATTAAAAGATCCCCTAAATAAGCATCCTCGCGGAAGGTAGTGACACGGGAGCCTGTTTATACCCTTCCTGCTTGACACTTGTTCCATCAAAGGAAGCCTCGCTCGTCCCGCGGAGAGGCTGTGCGGGCAGCACTTAAAATGCAAAGATCTGCTGATTTTTCATACGGAATTATACAAATGGAGCTGCTCTTCCATTTTATGATTGAATTAGGTAATGTATTGATGGTGCAGAAAGAACCAAGGTTATGTCCTTGTTTTTCATGATTTATGGGCCTGGAGCATTTCACAGCTCCCGGGTCCGGACACAATCTCGCTGACGTGCGCCGCGGGGCCCGGGGAGGCCTGCTGTCAGAGGCCAGGATGGGGCTGGACGGACGGGGTTCCAGGCCATTATCATGGCCCCTGGAAGAGCCCTGTGAGAAAGAGAAGGCCCGGCAGCAAGAGGCTGGCTCTGTCCTTCTGTCTTTTCCTTCTCCTGCCACGGGGACTTAAGGCCACAAAGCTGGAAGACAGCGGCCGGGACCAGGTCAGACTCTGTCCTCCGAGGCCCTGGAGGCCGGGGGGCCTGGAGGCTGGGGGGCCTGGAGGCTGGGGAGCCTGGAGGCTGGGGAGCCTGGAGGCTAGGGCTGCTGAGCTCACGGACCCTCTGATCCTGCCTCCACTGCACCAGCTCCCCTTTACCAGCTGCCCTTGGGCAAGACACTGCTCCCTGCCTCCGCATTCCCACCTGTGAAATGGGGAGATGCATGTCTGTCTCTAACGGTTAGCACGTAGCCATGTTTAGAAGCAAGTGACGAGCCTGGGGTGCGTGCAAACATCTCGCCCCAGGATTCTGCCCAGGAAAGACGATGGATTTAGAATGTCTAAGAAGCAGGAGAGAAAGAGAACCCGGTGATGAGGAGGAGCGGAGAATTTGCTCAAGTTTCTCCCCTCCCCTCCCCCCTCCCAGGCTGGTCTTCTCCCCCATCCCTTCCCCTCCCCCCTCCCTGGCCGCTCACCCCTCCATCCCCACCCTGTCCTTCCAGCAGGCTGGCAGGCCAGGAGCCCCGGGCCTTGCTCTCGGAACTCCCCTCCTACAGCTCATTAAGCTGATGGCGGGGAAGGCAGGCCCTCATAAAGGCGGCACGCAGCCCCTCGCCCGAGGCTCCAGGGGAGCCTCACGGCCTCCTCCTGCCTGGCTTCCCTGTGAACTCTTAAACCTGCACAACGTGCTGAGCCAAGAGGAAACGGAATGGAGGACGGTTTCCACAGAGGAAAATTATCCGCTCCTTAACAGCTGCCCCTAAACAGCTGGGGGGGCGGCCCCTGTCCTGCGCAGGCAGAGCGCAGCCGCATCTTCTGAACCTGGAGCTCTGCAGACCGCAGGAAATTAAATCACTGGAGTGGACCCACCAGACCCGGCCCTGGCAGCCCCCAGGGCCCTGCTCCCTGCCCCAGCCCCCTGGCCTTCTATGGACCGTCCCCGCTGCCAGGCCTTCCCCCTGCCAGCCTCCCTCTACCCCCTTCTTCTCCTTCTGGTCTCTGGTCCCTGTCCCCCTGCCTCACGCCCTACCCCGCTGCCTTCCACCCCTGCCCCCCTGCCTCCCACCCCTGCTCCTAACACATCAAACTCTCTTGACCCTTCTCATGCTGCTGCCGCCTGGGCTCCATCCCTGGGCCCTTCTGTGGGCAGGGACAGCCCTTCCTTCCCGCCGCAGACCCTGCACCCATTCCAGAACGGGCACATGGGGACCTCCCATGGCCGTGGAACCAGCGGAGGAAGAGCGTGCAACGCCACATCAGCCAGGTGACTCACAGAGCCTCTCTCAGGTCCAAGGCCAGCGTCTGCGCCAGAATGCAGGGGCGGGGGCGGGGGGCGTCCAGGACGGGAGCAGGGAAAGGGCATGTCCTACATCTCTTTGCTGTCCTAAGTCTATGAAGTCTCCCTTGCTTTGGCACACATGCCGGTCATGGGAGAGGGATGGGCTCAGAGGTTCTGGAGGGGGTCCCGGGTCAGCGCCGCCAGCATCCCTACCTGCAGGCCGGGAAGAATGGCAGTTCTGGGACCCCGCCCAGACCTGCTGAGCCCAGGAACCTGCATTTCACAAGCGCTGCAGGATGCGGGCTCTGAGCTCGGAGGCCCAGTGGGGCCCTCGGCTGACCTTCACTGACCTTGTCTCAGGACACAAAGAGGGTGAACTATCATCCAAGGCCACACAGCAGGGTCCGGATCCAGGCCTTAGTCTGACACACCGTTATTCAGAGCTGGGGCTCTGGCAGCCGAGGCAGGAGGCACGGGGACCGGACCACAAGGGGCCTGCCATGCACACCGCCTCACTCCGTGCAGAACTCCCGTCGGCTTCACTGCCCTCATCGTCCTCGCCACAGCCACGTCCAGAACCCCACCAAGGGCTCAGCTCGCTCTGGGCGCTGGGGCTGGGGCTGCAGGAAGCGCGCAGGCAGGGCCGTCCTGGGTTTCAATCCGCACAGAACGGGCGGACTCTAGGAGGCGCCACAGAGCCACGTGGGTGCGTGAACTCGGAAGGGGCCCCGGAATTCTGGGGAGGTCAGGATGTGGGGTGGCCTGAAAGGGCTGATCCGGTCTCAGGCTGGAGAGTGGAGGAAGGTGGTACAGGAGGAGGCCCCCCCGGTGGGCGTGGCCCCCCGGTGGGCGTGGCCCCCGGTGGGCGTGGCCCCCCCGGTGGGCGTGGCCCCCCGGTGGGCGTGGCCCCGTGGGTTGGAGGGAGGCAGCCACAGGGGAAAGGGCGTCCCTGGGGGTTCTTGAGCAAGGGACGTCAGCCAGGACGCTGAGCATCACAGCCCTCCGTGCCCCATGGCCTCCAAGGGACCGTGGCATTTTCAAGGGGCTGGCTCCGGGCCAGACTCCCAAGACGAATCCTGGCCCTGGCACCTCCCAGCTGTGTGGCCTTAGGAGCCTACTGACCCTCCGCTGCCTCAGTTTCCTCATCTGTGAAGTGGGGATCATCACGGGGTGCTGAGGGTTGGCCACGGCACGTGTCCAGCACGCACAGAGCACCTGGAACCTGCGGGCCTTTGAGATGGGGAGACCGAGACAGAGAAACTGACTACTTGTCCAGGATCACAGAACTGACCCGCGCTCCCCACGTGGCCCCTGAGACCCCGGGCACACGGCCTTTCTGCATGCGCTGCCTCTTCCCTGTGGGAGATGGACTGGGGGCCCCAATTCAGGAGGCACTGTTTCTTTTTTTTTTTAATGTTTATTTTTTTGAGAGAGAGAGAGAGAGAGAGAGAGAGAGACTGAGCGCCAGCAGGGGAGGGGCAGAGAGAGAGGGACACAGGATCAGAAGCAGAAATCAGGCTCCAAGCTGTCAGCACAGAGCCTGATGTGGGGCTCGAACTCACAGACTGCAAGATCATGACCTGAGCCAAAGTTGGACACTTAAAGGACCGAGCCCCCCGGGTACCCCAGGAGGCTTGTTTCTCTGACGTGGTGATGGTGACGGAGCACAGGGCGTCGTCAGGAGGAAGAGGAGGGAACCCCTCTGCCCCAGGGGCCACCTCTGGGCTTGTCCCCTCAGCCCCAGCTGGGCTTCTCTGGGGAGGGGAGCAAAAGGGCCCAGAATAGACAGAACTTGCCCAAGCCTCCGGCCAGACTCCAGACTCTGGACTCCGGCCATTCCCCAGGGCCAGCCCGCCTGCCTGTGGGTCTCCCCGGAGGCCTGCCCGGGGGCAGGGTGTGGCCTGTGGCTCCCGGACAGGGACGCTGACAGTGTGGCCCAGTTGCCACCCCTCTCTGCTGCAGTCTGTGACAATTTTGCACACTGTCCGTGCTGCTGAAAACACGGGCTTCCAAAGGGCCCCACCAAACACTGTGGGCATTTAGCAGGCCGCGGGTTAACAGTGGGGCATTTCATCAAACTGTCTGAAATAACACTTGATGTTTGTCCAGTCTAGACAAAGGGATTTTGTATGAGTTTGGCTGTTTAATCTGAAACCTGCACCTGTCTCTTTGATTTATTTAACTCTTCCCTCAGGATTTTCAGCCAATAATGGGTGCTGGAAAACACTCCATTTCAAACACAACTTGCTCAGAAGTTTATCTTTGCAATATTTCCAAATCCGCTCGCATTCTCATGTCAAAAACCTATTATTTAGCTCATATATCCTATAGGTTATAAGACACTAAACTGTAATCCTGCAGAGAAATGTTCTATTTCTACTCTCCTTCAGCCAAAAGTCCACATAAAAACACCTCTAGGAAGATGCCTGTGCCAGAACCAAAGCCCCTAAGTAGCGAGGGTGCGCCAAGCCTCCCCGCCCGCTGGATGGAGACGCGTTTTACACGCCTGACATAAAAACTCTGGTGCACCTGAAAACACAGTGGTAATTCTCGTCGCCAGACGGTCATCTCTGCCTGGCGTTAGCTCCGGACTCGAGGTGGCTTTGCAAGGGAGCAAAAGGGACCGCAGGGGCCTGGATGTGGCCAGAGATGGGGGCCAGCAAGGTGGCCCCCAGGCAATCCCATGTCGCTCATTCGTTTGCAAGCGTCTACTGAGGCAGTGCTTCTGGGAGGGAGGAAGGCAAAGTCTGGGGGACCCACAGCCCAACTCCCTCCCAGCCTTTGGCTTCCGTAGGAAGACGGAGGGCGAGGACGGTGTACCCCAAGTTACTGTCTGCCTGGAGCCTCAGAAAGGGGCCTGATTTGAAAACTGAGTCTCCAAAGATGTCATCAGTTAAGACGGGGCCATATTGGATTATGGCAGACCCTTAATCCAATGACTGGTGTGATGGCTAATTTCATGTGTCAGCTAGACCGGACCAAAGGAGCCCAGATGCTTGGTCAAGGCCATCCTGAAGGTGTCTGTGGGCTGTTTCTGGATGGCACTGACCTTGGACTCTGAACGAAAGCAGAGCACTCTCCCTCATGCGGCTGGGCCTCACCTAATCAGTTGCAGATCTGAACCAAACAAAAGAGCTGAGTGAGAGGGGACTCTGACTGCTCTGAGCTGGGACAACAGTCTTCTCCTCCCTTGGGCTCGACCTGAAACATCAGCTCTTTGGGTCTCGAACCTGCTGGCTTTCGGGAGGGAACGTTCACCATCTGCTGTCCCAGGCCGGCAGCTCGCCGACTGAAGGTCTGGGGACTTCTCGGCCTCCAGCATCACGTGGTCCAATTCCTTACAATGAATCTATGTTTGCTCACAGATATACACACAGGCACACACAGGTGTGTGGGTGCACACGTGCCCACATACACATATCTACCGTTCTGCTCCTCTGGACAGCCTGGACCGACACACCGGCATCTTCATAAGGACAGAGGACACACGGACGCACACAGACGGAGGAAGGCCTTGTGAGGCAGAGCCAGACGGTGGAGGCACGCAGCCACAAGCCCACCATGGCCACCAGCCACCGGAAACTAGAACACTCAAGGACGGACTCTCCCTGGAGCCCCTGGAAGGAGCTCGGCCCTGCTGACACCTTGGTCTTTGACCTCTGGCCTCCAAGACTGTGAGGGAACAAATTCCAGTCATGTGAAGCCCCCAGCCTGTGGTATTTGCTATAGCAGGCCCAGGACACTAATCAGCCAGGGCGCTTAGGACCGGAGGCCCTTACCAAAGAGTCCAAAACATGAAGATCACTTGTGCATTGACTGACTATTTTTAAGTGTATTTATTTACTTAGAGAGAGAGAGCGAGGGCAAGAAGAGAAGGAGCAGAAAGAGAGAGAAAGAGGAAACCCCACGCAGGTTCCACACTTTCGGTGCAGAGCCCCACGCAGGGCTGGAATCCACGAACTGCAAGGTCATGACCTGAGCCGAAATCCAGAGTCAGGTGCTTAACCAACTGAGCCACTCAGGTGCCCCCCATTCTTTGAGTATTTGGGGGTCTCTGTCCAGGCTCTGGGGACACAAGATACAATGCGCTGCCCTAATGGAGCTGACGCCCTGGGAGAAGAGCCGGGTAAGACACAACCAGGTTACACGCACCGTTGGTCAAGGGTGACAGGAGCTCTCGAGGGAAGCCCGTGCCAGGAGGCAGGACGGGGTGCACCGGGGAGGCAGGGCGTTTGAAACAGAGAGGTATGTCTAAGACTAGGGGGTGCTGGGCCCAGCACCGTCTCCCCGAGCCCCTGTCCCAGCCTGCAGCTTGGCCCTGGTCCGAGGACTAAAACGGATCAGGTCCGCACCCCTGACTGCGTGTCTCAGACACTCGCTGCGTGGCCTTGGCTGAGTTCCCAGACCTGTGTGCGAACTGGTGTCCCCAGCTGTGGCGTGGGGACAACGGTAGGGCTGCCGGACTGATCTGAGGACGAGACGCCTCGAGGCAGGTGCACCGGCCTGGGGCCCCGGCGTCCATCAGTGCCAGTGGTTGTTGGGAAAACCCCAGGCAGTGGCGGTACAATCGATCGTTGTCCCGTGGTCCCTGCCTCTCCGTGGTCATACCTTCGATAATCCACTCCCGAGTGTGAGGGCGATGGGACCACTTAAACCAACCAGAAGCAGCACAGTGGTGATGTCCCTTTGGAAATAACGTCACATAAGATCACGGCATCCCGTCCTGCTGGGGGCTCTCCTGCTCGCTGATCTGGGGAAGGGGCTGCCGCATCGTGAGCCACCAGGTGGGGCAGGCCACAGGGCTGGCAGCCAACGGCCAGCAAGAAGCAGAGCCCTCGGCCGGCAGCCGTCCAGGACCCGTGTGCTGCCGGGACCCCCGCCCCCATCCAGCCTCAGATGAGACCCCAGACCCCACCGACACGCTGACTGCAGCCTTGTGGGGCACGAAGCAGCCAAGTCCGGCCTGGGACCCCACCCACAGAAGGGAGGTAGTAAATGTGTTGTTTTAGGGCACCTAGCTTGTAGCAAATTGTTACGCAGCACTTGCTCCATCACTAACTGATACAAACGCTGCTTGTCTCCGGAGACAGGCCGGCACTGCGGGGCGCGGTCCTGGGCCAGATTTACAGACGCCTGTGATCCACACATTCTGCACGAACACCTTTCTAAGTGATTCAGAGCGACGCGCTTCCTCTACCAAACCCCTCAGAATCCCACGGATTTCAGGTAACAGGGAAGATTCGTCAGGGAGTGAGTGATCGGTGTGGCTCCTGGTGCTGCACAAAGGGACAGCCGGTCACATTGCTGGCAGGGCCGTCCCTACTGTGTGTGTGGGGGGGGATGTCTTAGTCTCCTGGACCCACACCTGCCCGCCAGCCGGGCTGACCCGTGTCAGGGAGCCACGGACAGGGAGAGAAAGCACCGCCTTCGCGAGTAACGTGTGCTCCGGTCCGCGTGATACTTAAGTGTATTTGTGTTCCATATTCCCTTACATATAAATACATCTGTACATTTACGTTTCTTCTCAAAATGAATGAGCTGGCTCTCCGGTGTGAACGGAGAGTTAGCTCCGGGACCGCGACGGGCACAGGAGAGGGGTGCCCCGTTCTCCTCACCGCGGGATATGTGTAACTGCCGGAACGCACGCCCACATTTTGTTCTGAACTTCACGGCATTTTCATTCGGGGCCTGTCTGAGAAGCGACCCTCCCACCCGTGTGAACGTCAGCTGATCGACTTTAAAAGACTTTCTCCTGCAAGCCGTGGCTTCACACCCACCGAAAGGCACACTCTGGTTTCCGACGTCAGCTGTTTTTTTTTTCCTTTAAGTCCTTCCTTCCCTCCGTCATCCCCTCTCTGTCTTCTGCTTGGCTCCACAGAGCAGGCCAAGGGAAGGTGAGCTCCCCGTGGGAAGAGGAGGGCGAGGCCGCGGGCCGGGCCGGTGAGGCCCTCCTCTATCCGAACAGCTCATTTACTACAAATAAAAGCAATTAATCTTAGCAGCATGCGCGGCAGGCCGGCCGCACACTCAGGGAGTCTCTATTAGTAGAAGCAGGGTGTGCGAGGTCAGAGGACGCGGCGTCGGGAGCCCCACGAGCCGGCTGCGCACGGTCACATCCCGCCCTGGCCGTCTGCTACGCTGTCCCCTCTGCAACATCCCTGCCCCCCGTCACTCACCCCAGGCAGCCCACACGCCTCACCTGGCAGGGAGCTCGCTCGCACCGCAGGTGGTTCACGTCACGGCTGCACAGAGACCCGTGCGCAGCCCTGGGCAGCCGCCCTGCCCTGACCTCAGCTCCCCCGGCCTTCAGGTCCTCCTTACTCTCCCCAACCACCCCTCCTCCTGGATGAGCAAAGGGCTCCAACACGACACGTCCACACGCTCCGTCCATCCACCACCCACCTGTCCATCTACGGGGCCAGTGAATGCCGTCTAGGTGCGCACCGGGATGTGCCATGTCTGTGCCGGGCGCCGGGACCCGCGGGGAGCCCCCACTCTCCTGCACCACCCGTCCCAGTGGAAGCATCCAGAGAGTCAACATCACCATTTAAGATGGACCCAAATGCCTTTCAATCAAAGGTGGGTGATGGAGGCCCCCTGAGGTAAGATGGCCAGGGCGCATGTTGGAACAGAGCCCTGCAGGGTGAGAACAAAGGAGCCAAGGAAAAACACTGAGCCACGCAGTGCTCGGTAGAGTCATTCCTGCTTCCAGAATGTTCTCTCCACGTGGCTCCTTGTGGCACACTGGCCCTGCCTGGTCATCTCTGCAAGGGGTAGAAGGAAAGTGGTGCCCATGGGTCAGGATCCCCACAGTAATCTTCTGCCCTGCCCCCGTGGGCCTTCCACAGCGCACGGCTTCCCGGAGGTGGTCAAGCCCCCCACAGCCGCACCCCCACGGAAGGGCCAGGGGAAGCCAGGATGGGGAGGAGCACAGACGTGAGCGCGCTCCTCTGCTGAACTCTTCTTGGCCGTACTCCCTTCCGCCCAACGGCTCGGAGAATGCCAGGCCTCTGCCCACAGCCAATTGATAGTAGCACATCAGTGGGATTTCTTTTTAACTCCTGGAGCCAATACCATTGCACTTATTTGCCGACTCATAGCAAATGTAGTAACAATAATCTAGAGACCAAAACTCTCGTGTTCCCATTTTTTGCTGCCCCCTCGGTGCCGACACGGGTCGAGAAGACCAGTTTGAGGGCCGCCTTGCCCCAGAGCTTGGACGCTGGATGGCGGTGGGCCCAACAGCCCTGGTCTCCCTCCCCAGCCCATCTGCTCCCGCCCCCACATCCGCACCCGGTGCATTGTGGGCTGGGTTTCCCAAGGAACCACCTCCTTCTCCCTCCCGTGCGTGCCTGTTGTTCGAAAGCTGACTTCACAGGGTCCCTCAGGCAGCAACGGCTTTACCGCCTGAGAGGGGCCGTGTAGACATGGACATCGGGGAGCCCAGGAGGACGGCAGCAGGGCGCGGGGCCCAACGCGGCCAGTCGGACCCCAACTCCATGTGACGATGACACATTCCAGAAGCCAACGGCCTCTTCTGGAACCCTTGGCCAAAGTTTGGATTTGTTGTAAATAAACTCAGTTTTTACTGCCTTCTCACAAATCATCTTTTTTTGGAACTGGTTAAAAAAAAAAAAGGAAGAAAAAAACCGAGCAAGTGCATAGGAGATGAGGAAATTGAAGGAGCGTGACTAATACAGAGGCACCAAAAATGAAACGAGGAGGCAAACACACGGATCTTGCAGAAGGAGCTAGAAAAGCATCCTCTCCTGAAACACGCTCAGCGCCCAAGGGCCCCAGAAGGGGCGGTCGCGGGGCTGGCTCTCTCCGCACCAGGACGCCGGAGCTGGCAGCCACGGGTGGACGCCCTCTCGGTGCCTGTGTCTGGGTCCCCGTGGGAAAAGTGGCCCGGATGTCACACTGACTGATGGAGAAGCGTCTCTCTACTCCCTCCCGTTTTTCTGCCCAGAAGGCCATTGGGCCAGGGCTCCGCTGGCTTTGGCAACGGCACCATCAAGAGTGGGATTTTTTTTTTTATTTATAGTTTACTGTCAAGTTGGTTTCCATAGAACGCCCAGTGCCCTCCATGACCCTCAACCCCCCTCCCCTTCCCCCTCCCTCTTCAGCCCTCAGTTTGTTCTCAGTGTTCAAGAGTCTCTCATGGATCATACAAGACCCCAGCCCCAAGTGTCAGGCACGTTGGGTAGCAGAGAATTTAACCTTCGCCCGAACGGATTGGGACGGGTCTCCAGGCCCCTCGACGTCCTGCTGGGAAGAGCGTCTGTATCTTCCCAGGGGCCTTGGCCACCAGCCTAGCCGTGAGGCTGACGGTGGGGCTCTGGGTCCCCAGGCGCTGAGACGGAGGTCAGCGGGGGGCGGGGCAGGCCCCTCGGTCCATGTGAGTGGTGGGCAGCACTCCATGCGCCCTGTCACACACTGTCCCCGGAGAGCATGGTGTCCCGCCTCCACGGGGAGAGGGCGTCCGGAAGCCTAGGTCCTTCCTGGACTCCTGCATCTCTTCCCTTCACTGATTCTAATGTGTGCCCATTTCCTGTAAGAAACCCTAACTGTGAGTCCAAGGGCTTTTGTGAGTTCCGTGAGCCCGTCTGGCAAACGACGGAGCACCCCAAGTGCTGCGGCTGGTGTCAGAAGTGGTCCTGGGCCCCCCGCTGCCACAAACACTGGAGAGGGGGTCAGAGTGAGGGTTCCCCTGGGGACAACCCCCAGCGCTCACGCCGGAGGGGGCTCGGGAGGGAGCCGGTGGCCCAGGAGAGGTGGGTGCAGGCTGCGCGGCCCTGTCCCCTCCCTCCAGCCCCGAGGCTCTGACCCCCTGAGCCTCCAGGTGAAGGGAGAACATCCTCCCACCCGCAGGAAGATGCGCGAGCCGCCACCAGAGCCAGCTTCTCGCGGCCGCACGGCACCATGATTCATGCCCTGCGCACAACCTGTGTCTGAAAACGCTGAGCGCCGAGAAGGGACCGCAGAAGTACGCACCACGACAGAAATAGATGAAACGAGGCTTTTGTTTGCACAGAACTCTCTGCCAGAGACCCCAAAACATGGAGGCGGGGAGGCAGAGGAGAGTGGAGGCGGCTCCCTGCCCTGCCCGAGCCGTCGGAACAAAGCTCTGAAAGCCACCCATGGAGGCAGAGCACCAGGAGCGGGGCCTCAGAGCCCCTGCCCGTGCCCCAGAAGGCCAGGTCCGTCGGGGCAGAAGCTGCCCCTCGCGTCTGACCTGAGTCCTTCCCTCAGTGGCCCCAGAAACGTCATCTTCCTGTTAACCCCGACTGTGCAGCAGGGACGGGCCAACGACTTCCAGAAAGGCCCCGAGAGCGAGTGTTTTAGGCTCTGCAGACTTGGCTGGGGTCTCGGTCACGACCGCTCAGTCCATCTTCTGCAGCGCAAAAGCAGTCACAGACAACATGGAAACGGGTGTGCGTGGCCCCTGTGCCAATAAAACTTTATAAAATCAGGCAGCCGAGTGGTTACGAACACCCCAAGCTGCCCGGAATCCTGTCTCCGGTGCCCTCTCCCTGTCCGCTGCCCTGGGCTCTAAGCCGGTTTGCAATCTCTGGGAACAGAGCAGCCAGATTTAGCAAATAAAAGTACCGGACGCCCAGTTACATTTGCATTTCGGGGAAACAACAGCTTTTTTTTTTTTTTTAAGTATAAGAATATCCCATGCAGTGGTTGGGACATATTTACACCAAAAAAATATTTGTTGTGTGGCTGAGATTAGATAATAAGCAGGCATAAACCGAAGTCACTGGGCACCCTACACTTTACCTGGCAGCCCTGTCTGGGGACAATGTGGTGGGCACATTCCATAGAGATCTCCACCTTCTGCCCCCGCCTACCCTCCCCTGGGTCTGTACTCTGATAAGGGCCTGGCCTGGAGCAGGAAAGAGGAGTCATGCGTCCAAAACACGGGTGGCGAACTCACTCAGGCGTTGGCGAAGCATGGCGCTGAGCCAGAACTCACCCCCGAATGGGCCGCCTGGACACGGCAAGCGCAGCGAGCCCGTCTTGCGGGACGGATGCTGGCTACCGCTGTGTGTCCACAGCCCACAGGACAAAGAGGTCTCCTGGACCCCCTACAGCCGGAATGTCAAGTGCAGGGGTGGGGGGAGGAGCAGAGGGGAAGGAGGAGGGGAGAGAACAGGATGAGGACGGCATCTCACTGCGTAATTTATTTGTAAGAGTAATCTACGGCAATGAAACAGAAGGCCATGATCTTTTTTTTTTATGTCTTTTATTTATTTTTGAGAGACACAGAGAGACAGCACGAGCAGGGGAGGGTCAGAGAGAGAGGGAGACACAGAATCTGAAGCAGGCTCCAGGCTCTGAGCTAGCTGTCAGCACAGAGCCCGACGCGGGGCTTGAACCCATGAACTGTGAGATCATGACCTGAGACGAAGCCAGATGCTTAACCGACTGAGCCACCCAGGCGCCCCAGAAGGCCACGATCTTAGCAGCTTAAAGCAGCGCCCAGACATCAGCTCAGCCTGTGGGTCAGAGAGCAACGGGCATGGCCAGCCCCCCGCTCTGGGTCACACAACTCACATCAGGGCGCCGCTGGGCTGCGCCCCCTCCTGGGGACCCCAGGGAAGCAGAGCCCGGTCCCTCCAGGCTGCAGGACCAAGGCCTCATCTCCGTGAGGCTGGTCCTCCACCCGTGGAGACACAGCTCATCCTTCTTGCGTTCCCAGTCTCTCTGCCCCCACCCCTGCACCCGTCCATCTGTCTTTTTGTCTCTGGGTTGAAGGGCACGTGTGGTCACATTAAACTCCCTGCATAATCTGGATAATCTCCCTATTTTAGGATTAACTGATTAGTGACCGTAATTACTCGTGCTGAAGCTCCCGTTGTGTGTCAGGTGACGTGTTCCGGACGTGGTATCACACCGTAGACGTGGCCCAGAGACAGGGGGGTGGACTGCTTAGGGTTCACAGTGTCCCCCACGTCCCCCATGAGGAAGGGACACCACGTACGCCAGACAGATGCGACCCCCTCCCTGGAAATGACACTGGGGACAGCTGGCGTTTGCAGTGGGAAAGGACCCATCTGGGCTCCGGTTCCCAGCGCTGGCTGCTCTGGGGCCTCCTGGGGGGTCTGTGCCAGATATCCAGCTCCCGGGCCCCTGACACCAGAGTGTCATCATCATCGGAAGCACGACCCAGGGTCTCCAGCAGAAACCTGCTGCCTCCCATCATCACATGGGCAAAACCGGTAGAAAGTCTTCCGTCTGGAATCCACCCAAGACAAAAATATCCGCTGAGGTGGCCCTTTGAGGCTCCTGGGGGTTTGGCTGTTTTGTTTCTACTTGACATCCAGGAGGTTCCTACCTCCCAGTGACGGATCCAATAACCTCAGTGACGCTGGCAGCCTGCGGTCCAGCTGTGGAAGGCCCGTGGGACCCCAGGCTCCTCCCTCCACCCAGCATGACGTGCGTGTACCCACCACCCCCCCCATAAAAACTCATGCCCGGGGAGATGCCTGGCTGCCAAGCCTAAATGTGCACCTCACCACATGAGCCACGGGCAGCCCGGACGCTGCCCCCAAGCGCACGGGAGCCGCCGGGACGGAGGGCGGGGCTCACGAACGTCTGGATGTCTCTGCTCCTCCCAGGCCCCTGCGCGCAGGTGGGGGCCACACTGCGGGTCTCCGGTTAGATCATTACAGTGAAAGCGAGGCTCTAACCAGCCTCCCTGTGAAATGCTATGTTCCCATTAATTACATTTCCTGGTTACCCAGGGATTCAATTTTGTTCAGTCTCTGCATCTACAAAAGCAGGAAAAATAATGGGCCAATATCTCCTGGGTCAGAAGCCCAGCTAACGAGGCTTCCACGTCACATGCCACCGTCCTGTGATGAATGAGGTCGTGACGGGGCACAGACCAGGAGAGACGCCCGGAGGGGACAGCAGGACCCCAGACACGTCCCTGCCCTCACTCCCAGGCGGGGCTCAGGACATCAGACGGTCCTGGACCCGTCCGACGGGAGACCCAGGCTCCAAAGTGGGGGGGAGGGGTACACACACACACACACACACACACACACACGTCCTAAATTCCTCCTCACAGTTCAGTGCTATTGTTGCTTTTAGGAAGACTGTCCCCAGAATGTCAACATTGTGATCATTCTTAGCCTGTGGACCTCAGTTTCTTCTTCTATACACAGTGAGCAAAATCACCGCAAGTCCGCTCACTGCCATGAAGAGCAGTGGAAGCCACGCAAGGGGCACGGGGCGCGCCACGCGGGCTGTAAAGTACCGGCAAGTGTCAGGATTCCCATCGTCTCCACAGAGCAGAACCGACGGACACAAGCTCCGGGTGTTTCGGATGACTTGCCTGCCAGGACGTCCCTTAAGAGATGTTTCCGGAAACTTAAATTCCCAGGATGGACCAAGTCTGTGGCCGCTCCACGCGTCTTCCGAACAGGTGACCCGGTGGGCTCCAGGCGCAGGAGACCGCGGGGGTTCGAGGCCAGCGGGGAGGCCCTCGGAGCCCGGGTGCTGGGACGGGGCAGGGGGTGGGGTGGGGAGGGCGGCGGCTGCCCGGGAGCCGGCGGCAGCGCGAGTCCGTGCCAGCGAGATGCTGCTCTCAATGAAAAGCGACAGGCCCGACGAGCCGGGTCCAAGTTCGCGGCACGCGGCCGGGTCACGGAGGTCCTGCGCGCCTGCGGGGTCCGGGCTGCTGTCTGGCTAACAGGATAAACGTCGGCTCAGGTGTTTTTCAATAGAGCATCCAGGCTCAGCTTCGAGGTCCAGGAAGAGGGGAAAGCAAGTCACCGAGAATAAGATTCATCCCAGGGGCAATTGCTTTAATCCATTCCCAAAATGGCTCATAATCCCTCTTTAGTGTAGAGCTTATAAAAAGTGCCGCTTCTCACCAGAGCCTCCTCCCTGGGGACGTGTTAGGAGCGAAGACCGAACAGCTGCTCCTTGCCAGCGCCCCGGCACCCGGCCCGCAGGCAGAGCCCAGGCCTGTCTGCTCTGTGACGGGCCGGGGGCGGGGCTGGCGGTCACCGAGCAGCCACCAGCGCTCGCCAGGCGCTGGGCTGGGCTTTTCACGCGGTCGCCGTCCTCCAGCCCCGGGCGGCAGGACACCCCCAGGCCCCGTTTTTCAGAGGAGGAAACTGAGGCTTGGCGGGAGGGAGCGTGGGCACCGCCCAAGGCCACGCAAGCGTGCGGCTGTGGGCAAAGCCCGCGTTCAGGAGGGCTGGCCCGGAGACGGGCACCCCAAGGACCTGAAGACCAAGACGGAAACGGAGCCCCGCGGACCCCTCTTCCACGAGCCAGATGTGCCCGGGGGAGGAGCAGAAGATGACATGTGCCCGACCCGCACACGGGACGAGTACGCAGCCATCCAAAGGGAGGACCCGCCGACGCCCCCTCGGCGCGGGTGAGCCTCACGGCTTCCACGTCCGGGAAGTGTCCAGAACAGGCATGTCCCGAGACAGAAAGCGGACTGGTGGCTGCCGGGGACACAGCACACAAACGCTAATGGGCACCAGGCCGCCTGCAGGAGGAGGAAGACATTCTGGAACCGGCTGCTGGTGACAGCAACCCAGTGTATGCGCACCAGATGCCACTGACGTGTGCGCCTTAAAGTGGTTAATTTTGTGTGATGGGAATTTCATCTCAATAAAAAAATTTTTTTAGTTGGCTGAGTCTGGGTCCCTCCTGTTGGCTGAGTCCGAGTCCCTCCCATGAAATCCAAACATGCTCCATGGCCACCCACATGAAATCCACCCTCCGTGACTCGGTAGGACCCTGGACTTCTACACAAGGGGGGGGGGTTCTCAGACTGATGGGAGGGGCCGAGGGAGATCACGGGGGCGGGGAGCCCACCCTCCCGTTGTCTCTCCAGCCCCCCCGAACTTCTGTCACTGAGAAATGAGAGAAGGATACTACAGTGCAGGCAGAGTCCAGCAAGAATGCCCAGAGAGAGGCTGTGCCCCAGGGACACAGGACCCGGACACAGCTCGTCCCCCAGGATGGGGCCCCTGCACACGCACGGCACACAGAACACGGGAAGGATGTGCCGCTGCTCCCCACGCGCCCCCGCCCAGAACCGCGCCGGCCCCCGGGGGCCCCGTCCAGTTCCGCTGGGAGTCCTTGGGTGCCCTCCGGTGAGCTGGTGTGGCCTCAGGAAAACTGCTGAACCCTGCAGGGCCTCAGTTTGCCCACCTGTGAAATTAGGCGAATGGCACTTCCTGACCCCAGAGGGCCGGGGAGAGATTTGGTTAATTAAGGTTCTGAACCTCGCAGCAGCTGATGGATGAATAGGGCAGATTTATTCATGGTGATTTTCAAGTCCACGGATGCCCCGCGCCCACTCTGCCCCCTGCGCTCCGCACACACACACAGACACGCACACACACAACTCCACACACACACAGACACTCCACACACGCACACGGACACACAGACACACGGATACACACACACAACTCCACACACACATGGACACAAACACACAACTCCACACACGGACACGGACACACACAACTCCCCCCCACACACACAGACACACGCACACACACATACAGACACACATGCACACGCGTACACACAGACACCCCACACATGCACACGGACACACACACAACTCCACACACACACGGAGACAAACACACAACTCCACACACACACACGGACACAGACACAACTCCACACACACATGGACACACACACACGCACACACACAGACACACATGCACATGCACACACACAGACACTCCACACACGCACACGGACACACACACAACTCCACACACACACGCACACACACAGACACTCCACACACACAACTACACATACACACACGGACACACACACACTCCACACACACACAGACACATACATACTCCACACACACACACAAGGACACACTTACACAGACATTCCACACGCACACAGACACACACACACTCCACACACTGACACACACTCCACAACATCCACATGGACACACACAGACACACGCACTCCACACACGCAAATACAGACACACACAGTCTACAACATGCACATGGGCGCACAGACACACTTGCACACATACTCCGCACACACTGACACACACACACACAATCCACGGACACACGCACACGCATGCACACACACACACGTGCGCACACACAGCTTCCCTGCCAGCAGGTTCGGACCCCCAAGCACATGACCAGGGGAGGAAACAACCCCGGGCCCCCCTTTCTCCGGGAAGACCCCGGGCACTCTGCTGCGCTCCTCACCTTGCACCTGCGGACTTTCCTGGGGACCTGAACGCGCAGGCCACGTGAGCAGGCTGAGTGGGCGTGGCCGACAGAGGGGCGGGGCAAGAGGGCCTCTGGGGGTGGGGAAAACGTAAAAGCGGACAAAGGCGTGGTGGTCGGAGCAAGTTGTGCCCTGTCCCCGGGCGTCTCACGCCGCACTCTCCCTACAGTGATTCTGCGAAAACAGACCAACGAACACCGGGCAGCCCCTCGGGGGTCCTGGCCAGGCCGGCTCCCCGCCCGGGGTCTCCGGGGCGCCCACCACCCACCTGCGGGTTCGCTGGCCTCTGAGCACAGCGGGGGGTGGAGCAGAGCCCTGGGGACCTCCAGGCCTGTCCGGGCTCCTCCCTCTGGTGCCCCATGCACGTCCTCCGCCCACACCTCACACCTGGGCCCCACCCTGCAGAGCCAGGAGGTGGGGAGTCAGCAAGTCACTGGCGCCGCCGCCAGGCACCTGTGAGGCACAGGCACAAGAAGGGCTCCATAAAGAGCAGCCGCCTTGCTGCCTCGGCCTGGACGCACCTTCCTTCCTGGGCCTCTTCCTTCTACTCATCCTTCCTGATGGGGGTCAGGCGCCACTTCCTCCAGGAAGCCTTCCCAACTGCTCTAGGTAGAGCTACACACTTCTTCCTCTCGGCTCCTGGAATGTCATTGGCGCCTCTGTCTCGGCTCCCCTTAAGTGTTGCCACCGGACCGGGGCAGGGCTCTCCTGTGCCCGTGCCCAGCACGGCAGGTGCACGCGAGGGGCGCTCCATCCTTGCTGAGCAGGGGCATCAGGAGGGAGCCTTCCTGGGCCCCGCCAGGCCCAGAGCCAGCCTCGGCTGCAATCTTGGCAGCCCCCCGGGTGTCTGGCACTACAAAACCATAGCCCTGAACTGCGCCCACACCCTGGACACGACAGCCTGCCACCACCGGAGTGAGCTCAGGGCTCCGGGTTTCTGAGCCTCAGGCTTCCGTGAAGAGTCCCACCAGCCTGAGAGATGCTGAGAGAAGAAGGAGGCTGCCTCCGCGGGGGGAAAGGAGACCTGGGGGGCGAGGAGGGGCAGCAGACCAGCCAGTGCGGAGCCTGCGAATGCGCCCCGCAACCTGCAGGGTGCAACGCTGCGGCACCGGGGGCACCCGGGCGCCTAATGGGGCCGCTCCAGCCACATTTTCTGGGGTTCTGAAATGCAGTGTCATAAAAATAAACATGCTTACTCTTGTCTTGCATAATTGGCTCCCTAAAGAATCCTTGCGTTCTGAAAGCCGCCATGTCCCTCGGCAGGAAGCGCAGCTTTTTCCAGCATCTGGGTTCAGTCCTGCGTTTTCTCCTTGCGAAGAAGAGGGGGTGGGGAGTAGGGGGACCGCGGGCTCCCGCCTCCTGGTTGTGAGCTCCTTGCCAAGCGGTGGGACGCGGCTTGCGGCCGGTCTGCAGGCTGAGGCTTTGGCCACACGGCAGGCCTTGCGAGATGCCAGGTGTGCCGCCTCGGCCTGGGAACTGATCCTATTTTGGAAAAGTCAGTTTTAAAAAAGAGTCGCTGCATGTCAGTGAGGCCTATGAGCCCTCGCCTTGGCTAAGAGGGTGTTTTGCCACGATCCCGGGATCGAATCCTCAGCAGGAGGGTTACCCTTGATCACAGGTGTCAGCCCAGGAGGGCAGGACTCACGTGAAAGGTGAGCTCCGGGACTTAGATGCTAGTTAGGTGCCGGAGCGGAGGCACATCAGAGCCGAGCGGAGCCAAGAGGAGTTCTGCGAAGGTTTTCCTGCGAAAAGGGAAGCAGGTGGGACCTGGCCTGCTCCCCTCCCCCAAGTCACCACTACCTCCCAGGCCTCCTGCCCACCTCCCGCACGAGAGCGCTGCCCGGGGGCTCTGCAGCCACCTGTGCCTCCGTTCCTCCCTGGCAACCCAGCTGGTCCCCGGGACTCTGACACCAGGGTCGCTGCCCCGCCCCCGAGCCACATGGGCGGGCGTCGGTGGCCACAGGGGCACACCCACAGCAGCCACCAGCTTTCCGTCCAAACTCAGATTCCCGGAAGGTCAGGACGCGTCACCTTCACCTCCCTCCCCTGGGCATCCCTGTGCTCCACACTGACCGGGGAGGAAGGACACTGGCCTTCGATGCTGGGCTCAAATGGCTCGCTTTGCTGCCTGGGTCTGGCGGAGGTCATGGGCCTCAGATACACGCAGCACCCCTGCGCGGTCTTCTAGGACGGTGGGGGCGGCACCCCTGCGCTGTCTTCTAGGACTGTGGGGGCGGCACCCCTGCGCGGTCTTGTAGGACGGTGGGGGCGGCACCCCTGCGCGGTCTTCTAGGACGGTGGGGGCGGTACCCCTGCGTGGTCTTCTAGGACGGTGGGGGCGGTACCCCTGCGCGGTCTTCTAGGACAGTGGGGGCGGCACCCCTGCGTGGTCTTCTAGGACAGTGAGGGCAGCACCCCTGCGTGGTCTTCTAGGATGGTGGGGGCGGCACCCCTGCGTGGTCTTCTAGGACAGTGAGGGCAGGATGTGAGGGTGCAGAGGACAAGCAGCCGCGCCCGACAGCCTGGGTGTGCATCCCGTCTCTGCCGTTTCCTTGTGTGACATGGACAGACCCGTCGGCCTCTCTGGGCCTCCCAGGGAGGAGGACATAACCACTGCTTAGGTCAGGCCACGCCCGAAGGACCAGACGGGCCGAGGGTTAGGATGGTGGCCGGAAGGCCGGAACCACACGCGCTCACTGGCATGCACGCGCCTCCTGGGGGCGTCCGGCCCTCGACCACTCACGAGCTCCGTCTTCGGTCCTGGGGAGCGAGGGCGAGTCTCGGACACAGCGCACCGATGACAGCTGGTCACCGACACTTTCTCTCTGAGCCTCAGGAGAACGCGGAGCCCCCCTCAGCACGGGGCTCCAGGAGGCAAGCCCCCATCAGCGCTGGTCCCCGAGTGGGGGTCCCCTCGCCCGCCCCCGGCTGGGCATCCTCTGCTCTTGACACCAGCGGTTAGGCCGGCATCCGGGAGCAGAGACCCTCTAGGGCCAGCTGGGCCACACTCTTGGCCACGCCCCCAGGACCAGCCCGGGAGGGATGCAGGAGCCCACCCTCCCCACGCCCACTGCCCCCTGTCGGCTCAGGGTAACTGGTAAGTGTACCGCCTCCTCGGATAATAGTAAATGGTCACTTCACTTTTCCCTTTAGTCCATCGGGTTCCTCAAGGCTCCCGGCTGTCCCTGGAGGTGACCCCACCCCCACCCCGGGACACGCCCATGCCCTCTACAAACCCCAGGGAAGCCCCCTGCCCGTGCTGCCATATGCCTGGGTGGGGGGGAGGCTCCTTCATCTACAAAGATGCTCTGAAGCCCCTGGTTTTCAGGTACTCTCTGAGGGTGGATCCCCAAAACTCGCACCCCGGCCCCGCTGGAAGGGACCCCGCGATCCCCGATAAGCACAGCCACCTCCATGAGACCCCGTGGAAGGGACCAAGGGCCCTGGCCCCCCCACCCCACGTAGCAGAGGACCAGGGACACTGCAGGATCACCTGCCAGCCCCCTGTCCTCCAGCCCAGGGCACACACTGCCCTGGGGGACCACTCCCAGCTCAGCCGGAGCCCCCCCCTTTTGTTTTAATGTTTATTCATTTATTTTGAGAGAGGGAGAGAGAGAGCGCGCGTGAGCATGAGCAAGGGAGGGGTAAAGACAGAGAGGGAGAGAGAGAATCCCAACAGCCTCCACACCATCAGTGCAGAGCCCAATGTGGGGCTCAAACCCACGAACCATGAGATCATGACTTGAGCCAAAACCAAGAGCTGGATGCGTGACCGCCTGAGCCGCCCCGGGAGCCCCGAGCCGGGAGCCCTTCTAAGGAGTCAAATGTTCCCTCCGTGGTGTCTTTGCACCAAGGCGGCACGGAGGCTCCCCTCCTCTGGATCTCTCCAAGACGCCGGCCGTGGGGAGACGCTGCTGACACTCAATAAATGTTTATCAAATGAAAAATGAACAAATAAACAGTGGCTTGTGTGCAGTCAGCTCTTCCTTTCAAGCGAAGAGAAGGAGCAGATCCAAACCCAGGGCTGGAATCCTGGACCCCTGCTCGGGGCATTTCCGCCAACGTGGGACCGCCAGGGGCCTCCCCAACCGCCGCCCCCCCGGAGCCTTTCCGTCCGTGCTCACGGGGACGCGGGGCAGCAAGAGCAGCAAGAGCCATGTTCACAACTGCACGATTTGCACGAGGCTCAAAGAAGAAGGAAGCCAAGTGCCCGCTGACCCGCCAGCGGACAGACCGGCGGCACGTCCGGAAATGGATGCTGCCCAGAAAGAATTCGGAGAACGCCGCAGCCCACGGAACCCGCAGGACGTGAGGCCACGTGAAGAAAGCCACGCGAGCAATGGTGCGTGGCCGGACGCCACCTTCGGAATGCCCAGAGCAGGCAGATGCAGAGAGACCAGAACCGGATCAGTGGCTGCGTGAGTCTGAGGGTAGGAATGGGGACTGGCTGTAAATAGAACCACGATCCCATGGGGGCGGCGGACATGTTTGCACACACGGCAAATGTCCTGAAATCACTGGATCGTACGCTTGCAACGGGTGAATGGTATGGGGTAGAAATTATACTCCAATAAGTGCGCGCATGCGCGCAGGAGGCACTCCTTCTGCCCAGACTTGGGTCGTGTGAACCCAACCTCCTCGATGTGGCCATTCATGAATTTCCACGGTATAATTTCACAGGAGCTCACAGGAGGGGCCTCTGTGGAGTTGCTGACATATTTTTTAACCACAAAGTAGGCTGAATAACATTATCTGTGTCACAACCACGGTTTCATCCCTTCCTGACATTCCGTCAATTCTTTGCTACAAAATAGTCCCTCATTTAGGCTATAAAGCTTCTACCTAGAAGTCTGGTGGCTGGAAGGATCAGCTGGGCACAGAAACTAGATCTTAATGGTGCCGGCACAGCACATGGGTCCCTCCTGTTCTGTTTGTTGTTTCTTTGTTTGGGGTTTTGTTTTCGTTTTTCCCAAATGGCCAATGTGTAACTTAATGGAAGGAGTGAGAGGCAAATTTTATGTAAAACATGGGAGCCATAAGGGGCCGTGGGAGGAGCATGAAGGGACTCAGGAGTCCGTGAAACCTGGGTTCAAATCTCAGCTCTCAGGGCACCTGGCTGGCTCAGTCGGTTGAGCGTCCAGCTGCAGATCTTGGCTTGCGTCATGACCTCACGGCTGTGAGCATGGTTCTCATCGGGCTCTGCACTGGCCGTGTACAGCCTGCTTAGGATTCTCCCTCTCTCCCTCCCTCTGCCCCTCCCCAGCCTGCTCTCTCTCTCTCTCTCAAAAGTAAAGAAATAAACTTAAAACAAAAAAAATCAAAGCTCTCCCGCTAGCTAGCTGTGTGACCTTAGGCAAATCACGTTACCTCTCTGAGCTTCCGTTTCCTCCTTGGTAAGGTATGAGGACGGGCCGAGAGGACATAGGCTGCCTGGGTCACCTGGCACAAAGCCTGGCTTGGGAGAAGACCGGAACTACGGTGGCCCAGCCCCTCCTCACTGGCCCTGAACGGAGGAAGGAGAACCAGTGGGTCCAGTCCGTGGGGTCCCAGGAGCTCACGACCAAATCCAACACAGAGCTTTATGCTGCAGTGCAACGAAATGATGCAAAGCCTTCCATCCAACAAGCATTCACAGAATTCACGCGTGTGCACACCCACAGCACACTGCAGTGCTTTTAGCTTAAAGACCAAAAGGAAATGAAAACAGCAAAGCCACAGACCAACGCTCTGCCTTCACCAACTGGACACTCCCGTCTTACGGAAACAAGAAGCCACTGCTTCTGCTCTGACTCCAGGGCCTCAGAGCCTGGTCGTGAAGCCACCCGGCCTGCCAGGGCTGGGAGGTGGGGCTGTCCCCAGAAAGGTGCTCTATTTTCAGAGCTGACCTGATTTATATAAGGATCTGGACAGCTCCTCTTACCCAATAATTATGCACCAGGTCATTCATTACTGTCACTGATGATGGATCTCATCACATTCACACGCTGCTCTAGTTTGCGTCCTAAAGAACGTGCCAGAACGACACGGCCGCTTTCATAACGTAATGTCTTTGCCCCCTTCCCCAACTGTCATTCAGGCCAAATACCTGGCGCCTAAACGTTACACATGCCCCCCAAACTATCAGGTGCTGATCTCTGGCCGATAAGTAGAGAATATTCATTTTTTAATTAAATTTTTAGATTAATTGTAGATTTTCACGAGAATGGTAATATGTAACACGGAGAGGTCCTGAGCCCTCACCCAGCTTCCCCAGCTGTAACATCCTACAAACCAGGGCACAAAGATATAAGCAGGATATTGGCAGGGATGCAGTCAAGATGGATTGCTTCCTGGGGCGCCTGGGCGGCTCAGTCGGTTGAGCATCTGGCTTCAGCTCAGGTCATGATCTCACAGTATGTGAGTTCAAGCCCCATGTCGGGCTCTGTGCTGACAGATCAGAGCCGAGAGCCTCCTTCCGATTCTGTGTATCTCTCTCTGTCTGCCCCTACCCCACCCGTACTCTGTCTCTCTCAAAGATAAATAAACATTAAAAGAAAAAATTAAAAAAAGATGAAAAGCTTCCCCATCACCATGAAGACCCCTCGTGCCGCCCTGATGAAGCCATATTATCATCTTCCCTCTACCCCCTCCCCTCTCTCGCACCCTGGCCATGACTGCCCCGCTCAGGTCTGTAATTTCACCATTAAAACATGCTACGGAGCTGCCATATTGCACGGGGGCTTCTAGACGGGCCTGCGCACTAGCGTCACTCCTGGAGACCCGGGCAGGTGGCTGGCGGTGTCGGCCGCGCTCTCACTGCTGTTCCCGGGCACCGCTCCGAGGCGGGAACGGACTAAGCCGTTCACCCACTGGAGGGCATCTGGCTTGTTTCCGACCGGAGACTCTTACCAATAAAGAGCTGCTGTAAGACGTGTGTGCGGATCATTGGGTGAACACGTGTTTCCCCGGCGTGAATGCCCAGGAGTGACGAGCTCATCCACGTGGCAGTTGCACGTCTAATTTTGTCACAAACTGTCAAACTGCGCTCTAGAGCAGCTGTACCGCTTCACCTTCCCACCGGGGTGCGCGAGGGACCCGGGTTCCCCCGTCCTTGCCAGCACTGGGTGGTGTCACTGGTTTTTATTTTAGCCATTCTCACAGATGAGAAGTGACACTGAACGTCTTTCCACCTGCTTTTCGACCCACTGACTCGCCTCTTCGAGGAAACGTCCCTCCAAGGCTTTCGTCTGTTTCTAATTGGATTGCTCAACGTTTTCACTGTTGGGTTTTGAGAGGCGTTTATGTTCTTTGGATACTTGCCCTTTGTCAGGTATGCAGTTTGTGAACGTTCTCTCCTGCTCTGTCGTGTGTCTTTTCACCCTCTTAGAAGAGTCTTTTGCAGAGAAAATTATAAACTCTTGATGAGATCCAATTTATGAGGGTTTTTTTTCCTTTTATGGATTATGATTTCGGTGACAAGTCTGAGAGCTTTCTGCCTAGTCTCACATCTTGAATAATTTCTATTTACTTTTTTTTCTAAAAGCTTTTCCAGTTTTACATTTTACATGTAATTGCGTAACCTATTTTGGGTTAATTTTGCATTAGATATGAGGCCTAGGGTCAAGGTGCTTTCTTGTTGGTTTGCTCTAGGCTACAAATGTCCCATTGTTCTAGCACAATCTGTTGGAAAACGCTATCCTCCTCTTTGGAATTGGTACCTTCATCAAAAATCAGCTGGGTGTATTTGTGGGAACCTATCGCGAAAATATCTACATACCTGTCCCTCCACTGACGACACAGTCTTGATTAGGACACCTACAGAGGCTTATCACCAGATTGCTTCCTCTGACATTATCACTCTTATTCAACATGGTTTTAGGTACCGCTACATCCCTTATCTTCACGTATGCATTTTAGAAGAATCTCATCCATGCATGCAAATATTTTGCTGGATGTTGGTAAGAATCCTGTGAACCCTCCATATCGGTTTGCGAAGTGACCGATGAGTCTTCCTGTCCATGAACATGGTATGACTTTCCATTGTTTAGACCTCTGATTTTTTCCACCAGCACCACAGAGCTCTGACCATGCGAGTCATGGGCATAGCATGATTTGTTAGGTTTACACTGAAATGGTTCATTTTGGGGGTGACTGTAAATGGCACTGCTTTTTTATTTCAGCGTCCATGTGTTTGTTACTAATAGATGAAAATGCGATTCATTTCTACATGCGGGTATCTTGTGTCCTCCAACCTTGCTGAACTCATCCTTTAGCTCTAGAAGGTTTTTTTAATAGATCACATGAGACTTTGAATGTGGACAATCACACCATCTGCAGAGAGGGACAGTTCTGTTTCTTCCTTTCTGCATGACTTGACTTCTTCTCTTGACTTTTTCCCGTGTCAGCACTGGCTAGGACTTCCAGCACCGTGCGAATGAACAGGGGTCCCGAGAGCAGGTGTCCTCAGCTTGCTCCTGAGCTCAGGGCAGGAAGCTTCCAGTTTCTTAGCATTAGGCATGAAGTTAGCTGTAGGCTTTTGTGGAGAAACTGAGTCTCCATTCCTACACCTCTGGCAGTTCTCATGCATAGGTACTGAATTCGTCAGATGCAGAGGCTCATATGATATTTCTTCCTCAGCCTTTCATTTGACAGAATGCCTTGACTGATTTTCAAATATGGAGCCTTTTCTGCATCCCTGGAATAAACCTCCCTTGGCCTGGTATACGCTACTTTCTATATATTGTTGAACTTTGTTTGTTAATATTTTGTTAAGGATTTTTTATTTTCTATCAGCAGTCCCGTTCTCATGAGAAGTGTTCCGTCCTTCCTTTTTTTTTATATTTTTTATTTATTTTTGAGAGAGAGACAGAGACAGAAAGAGAAAGTGCGAGCAGGGAAGGGTCAGAGAGAGAAGGAGACACAGAATCTGAAGCCGGCTCCAGGCTCTGAGCTGTCAGCACAGAGCCCGACGCGGTGCTCGAACCCACGAACCATGAGATCATGACCTGAGCCAAAATCAAGAGTCAGGCACTGAACCGACTAAGCCAGACAGGCAGCTCTGTTAGTGCTTTGATTTGATAACCACTGGTCCCCAAAGTGCCCAACACACACACACACACACACACACACACACACACACACACACACGCACACACACACGCACACCTTTATCTGGAATAATATTCCTAAACCTCTTCATTAGAACCAGACCTGGCAACCTGCCATCTCTCCTCCTCCCACGAGGCCCGAGGTGGCACAGACTCTCAGCATCACGTGGGTGGCAAGCGCTAAGTTCCGGGGAGAGCAAGCAGGCCCTGCCCTGGGGTCCGGTCAGGTGCGTGCGCTGCCGCGGAGCCCCGGGGTGTTGGCACCCCAGGTGTGTCCGTGGAGCCGCTACGTCCCAGCAGACTCTGCTCTGGGCCACTGGGGCCTCCCTCCAGGAGGTCAGCTCTCCCTCCCGCAAGGTGACCTGCCTTCCATCTTAGTCTTTCATCTGCTGGTCTCCGTCGCCGCTGACCGCCCCTGGCCTGTGGCAGCTCTCCTGCAAGCCAGCAGGGCTCCGCCACACGCCCCCAAGTCCCCACGGCGCTTCCTTACAACCCAGCGTGAGGACGGCTCCAGACGGTGTGAACCACACACCTGCAGGCCAGCTGTCTCTCCCTTGGGACGACCGGGCCTAGAGGCGGTGGCTGCTGGCCCCAGCTGGCACCTCCGTCGCTGGCATGACCTGGCACAGGTGTGGCAGGCAGCAGGTGTCCACTGCTGGCCAGCCCGACCCTTCTCGGAGCTCATTCCAACCAGCAACGACCCCAGAGTCCCACACTGGCTGGGGGGGGGAAGGGGGGGCGGGCTCTGAAACGTCCACTCCCCTCACTTCTCGTCTCCACAGGGAAGCGTCCATCACGACCACTGGCAGCCCCTGAGGCACCGGGCACCCCGTCGTGGCCCACACTGTTTTATTCTCATAAAACAACTCGAGTCTCACTCTTACTTCGGATCTGCATGCATCTGCTCACCGCCAGCCCCCAGGCGGCAGGAATGGAGGGGATTACAGGTGGGGATGAAATGACCGTGGGACCGGGCACCGGGCGTCTTCTCGCCGTCGCGGAGACGCTTAAAGCGGATGCGTTAGCTTCACTAGAGTCGCCGCGCTGCACGAGCTGCCCCGTGGCTCCCTCATCTCATAACTGCACCTTTGCCGCCTCTGAGCCCCCCGCCCCCACACTCCAGCAAACACGGTGTGAAACAAATTCTGTGACCAAGTGAAGGGTTGACGCTGACCCAGCTTACAAACACCAGATCGTGACGCTTGCACCTGAGACAACCCTAATGTAGGTCAAGGACGCCCCAGCTTTTTAAGAGAAGCAGACACGTGGGCCCAGGTAGGTGAACTCTGCAGCTCACCTCTGGGACAGAAGCACAGGTGCCAGAGGTGTGTGGGTGTCGCCACTGCTCCTCGGCCTCTACCTGCCCGCCCACCTGCGGACTCACAGACGGCCCAGAACCTTCTCTTTCAAAGGAATGGGCCTCGGCTTCACTTTTTCCTCGTCCCGCATACCAACCCCCTTTCCTATCCCCGAGAAAGCCAAAGGGAGGGGACAACCGAGTCCAACTGTGAGGCCAGCAGTCTGCATTGGGCCCCAAGTCCACCTTCGCCCCACACCTCCCCATCCTCCCTTGTGGTCCCCTCCCCCTCGACCCCAGCGCGACCCCCACGCCACCTGCCCTCATGCACCCACTCTTCGTCCTAGACACTTGAACACCAGATACTTTCACTCCTAGGGAGCCCATGATGACTGAAAGAGCTCAATAAGGATTGCTTTTTCCTAAACATGTCTGCATTCCAATTGTGACTAAGTCTCACAGCAAAGAAAAGAATCTCTAATGGTGGAAATGTGAGCTCCAGTAAGCAGGGTGGAAGAAGTGATGTATCTCTTTGGGGCAGGACAGGGCCTAAACCTAAGGCAGGTCTGGATGGGAACTGCTCAGTGTGGCGTTAAGGACGAGTAACCACAGGGCAGGACCTGACGAAGCAAGGGCACGGTGCCAGGCAGACACATTTCCTCAGACGCAGACGTCTCCGGAGCATTTGCTCTGTGCCACACTCTCTCAGGAGGCAATGAAGAATGGGGCCCAGGCCCTGCCCTCGTGAGCCCCCAGTCCAGGGGCCAGGGCTCCTCTTCCGGGCAAAACGGGAAGCCTGAGCACAAGCTTCCGGTGGACACACCCCCTCTGTCTCCACTGTCGGCTCCCAGGTCTGGAGGCTGCACTTTCCAGAAGCCCCTGAGGTCTTGCACAGGCCCCAGCACCGACTCCCCGGGGAGGCCAGAGCGCAGCGGGTCCTGCCACGCCAGCCCTCCCTGGCCGGCCACCCAAGAAATGCAGCAGAGGGCAGATGTCCCGGGGAAGGGACAGCCCAGGCACAGCAAACAGCAGGCTGGGAGGGCTAAAGCCTGGTGGCCCCAGCATGGCTGCCGCCAGCCTTTCCGTGGGGTGGGGGTGGGGGGTAAAGTGACATCCTCTGCAGAGTGCATGCGGGGGACAGAAAGGCAACTTCCAGCCCAGCACCCCCTCCTCCGGTCCCCCTATCCTGGGGCAGGATCCTGTCCTTTGCCAACGCGTGACTCCCAACCTGCCACCCCTGTGCTGGGCTCTCTTTCAGCCACGGAGATTCTTACGGTGATGAGGACCACCCCCCAGGGGAACGTTGGGTCTCTGTTTCCTCACGCTCCAGGGAGCCCTTGCCAGAGGGAGATGACGAGGCCTGCGCAGCTCCGGGCCTGTCCAGGGGCTGCCGGACACCATCAGGCAGCCGGCCCCCACCCCAGCGGCAGCAGGGGACGAATCCTGCACCTCCTCTGGGAGGGGCTTCGGGGACCTGGCGGTGAAGCAATGCCCCACTGTTCCGCCCAGATTGCCAGAGCACAGAGTGCTGGCTGAGTGGGGGGCCGGGGCAGCCAGGCCTCCTGCAGGCGGCCACATCCGATCCCGCCCTGATGAGGAGGGAGAACTGGGGAGCCCCCCACCCTCACCCCAGGGCCCCCCGAGCTCTGACACGGCCAGGCTGCAGCCTCTGACTTTCTATTAACTGAGACTTCATCTGAGTTATGTAACGCCAGTCCCCTCTCGGGGCCTCATGACTCACCGACTCCTTTGAATTCCTCCTGGAAGGGGGTCTTAGGGAAGAAGAGTCAGGGGGCCCCGCGGTCGCGTGCCCGGCTCCAGCGGGCCCCGGCTGCCGCCTCCCCCTCGTGTCTGACTGGCATCGGGCAGGCGGAACCCTCTCGAGCCAGACTTCAAACATGGAAATCTAGATCAAGGATATATTTGGCTTTCCAAGCTAATCTTTACATCAATTTGGTCTCTACTGACTTGTAGCCCTTTGAAGAAAACTTGGCAACTACGCATATGGAAAGCAGATGACTCTTACGTAACCCCAGACAGGGGCCCCTGGGCTCTGGAAGGCCCGGTCGTCATGGGCAGGTCGGGGTTTGCTTGTTAATCACTCCATCACGACCTGAGGTGCGGCTTTGGTCCACAGGACTGCGCAGCATAGAGTGCCCGCAAAAAGCCCAGGGAAATGCCTTGTGCCAGACATCTTGACAGTGCCCGGGGCAGCGGGCGGGGGGACGGCACGGCTGGGCCGGGCGGCCGCAGATCCCACGGACAGCTGACTGGCCCAGGCTAAGAGGATGCAGGATGCGTTGGGGAAGCAAGCGAGTCCCTCTCGGGCGTCGTGGGGACAGAGGCCTCGGGGAGGTGGGGAGCTGGCTCTGCTGGCGAGCTGGCCTGCCCTGCTCCCGACTCACCGCCCCCTTGGATGCACAGGAGAAAAAGGAAGCAGGTGATGACAATAAATCAACAGAAGGGACAGACTGGGACGAGCCCGCCAGCCCCTCCCCCGCTCGGCCCCTGGATCCCCTGGGTGGGCGTGGCATGAGGGGGGGGGACAAGCCCTCGCGGTGGAAAGATGCAAGCTGCCCCCGAAACGGTCCAGCACCGCTGCCCCCGCTGAGCATCCAGCCGCTGACACGCGACGGGTTCCAGCTGCGATCAGTTTGGTGTCAGCAGCTGGAAATGGGCATGAGCCCGGCTTCACCAGGAGGGCGATGCCTGTGGACGGAGCATCTGACCCCCCGTCCGTCGTCCTAATGCCTCTGCTCAGTCCCCAGCTGCTGGAGGGCTTTCGAGGTGGGGACGATGAGGGGCAGACCCGCTGGGTCCACGCGCTGAGGCCCGAGCGTGGTGCTGTGTGCACGGTCCGTGCACGGGGGACTGAGAGGCACCCTGTGGAAAAGACCATCACGGCCCTTTGTCCCGTGCCCACCCCCACGCAGACACACACCCACCCGGGGCCTTGCGGTGGCCACAGCCTGGGAAGGAGCCATGGCGCCCCTGAGGACACCTGGCCGATGCCCGGCCCGCTCCCAGCCCCTGAAAAGGCTGCGGCACCGTGGGCTGCGGCCTCCAGGCCACTTCCAAGGAGGCAGCCAAACTCTGCTGCGTGCTTACTCAGCACCCCTCCAAGCCTGCTCCGCGCTCCTTCCTGCCTGAGCTCCAACCCAGCTGGTCAAGCGACCGGGCTGCCTTCGAGAGATCCCTTGATCCCTGCCTGCAGCTCCGACACGACCACCTTGGAGGGAAACGGCTCAATTAGATAGACTCCGTCCGTTTCTGTCTCGTGAGAAGAAAGGGCTCCTTGCACGGCTCTGGGCCAAACTCAGAAGCCAAACGCCCAGCCCAGACTTTGTCTCAGGAGCCCGAGCAGCGAGCTGCTGGCTCAGACAATGCCCCGAGCTGCTTTCTGCCACCTGGGCTCCGGGCTCAGCATCTGCCGACACCACCAGGTTGGAGGCCTGGCAGCGGGGCGCCCGATGCTCCCCTGGGGAGCCACAGAGTGGCTCTGAAGCAGAGACGATGGTGCGTTTTCTTCAAGGAAAAAGCTTATCTCCAGCAAGCCAGGATTGCTGGCTTCCTGTGACCCTCGCCTGGAGCACACAGGCCCTCCCGGCCGGGCACCTCCCCCGGCCAGGGGACGGCTCTCACAGACATGACAAAGCTCTCTGCTGTCAGCCTCCTAGACAGGTGACAGCTCGTCCTTAGAGGCACACTTACAGAAAATCTCTTGTGCTAACACTGAAGGAAAAAAAAACAACAAAAGGTCAAACTTCAAAATCACCAACAGAACTATTTCCTACAGCAAAATCCCAAGGAGATCTCACTCGGGGACGCTCTGGAGGAGGCATTTGAGTGAATTCGGAACCGGAGAGGATCCTTTCCGTGATATTTACCCTCCTCTCCCCTTATCAAAATGTACTCATCTTTCCATCTAGCAACTTAGGAAGAAAAAAAAGAAACCACATCAGTTCAAAAAACTTGCCGGCAGTCAGTCAGAAACCAAGCAGCTGGGGGCCGGAGGGGCGCCCAGAGCCCGCCGGGACCCTCCGATCTCCCCCGAGGCCCTCCGGGGCTGGCTGAGACCTGAGAGGCAGATGGCGAGGCACCTGGAGGCGGTCACCCAGCAAGGCTGCCCTCGATCCATTTTGTCTGCGTCCCAGAACCGGGAGCCCAAACCTTATCTAGTGCAAGCACACTGTATCGATTCAGGCCAGGCCAATACCCAACAGGATCCGCTTCACAATTAACCTCTTAAAGCCCGAGCTGGCAAACAAGACGCGGGCCCCGGAGAAAGGAACGCCGCTTTCCAGAAAAAGAAAAACGCGGATAATAACATTTGACAATTTTCACTAGATGTTGTAAACGGTCTCTACGCGGGGGATCGTCTCATAAATCAAAGGTTGCGGGACAGCGCTCTGTCCTCTTCCGATTTCTCAAAATCAGGACGCACATTCGAGTCGCGCTTCGGCTGCTCCCCCCGGCTTGGATGGGGCGGCGGTGGGGGCGCTCCGGCGGCCGCTCGGCAGCGACCGGCCCTGTCCTCCCCAGCGCGGGAGCGCAGTGCATCCCAGTGGACAAACTCGAGAACCGCACGCGCTTCCTCCGCCTCCGCCTCGGTCCTCCCTGCTTTCGGTTGCAACCCGGGACCCAAACGCACCAGCTCGGCGAGGCACCCCCCCCCCACCTCCCCCGGCAGGCGGGCGACGCTCCGCGGGCAGCCGGCCGGGCCAAGGAGACAGGCGCGCGCTCCCGGGCCGCGGCCGCCGAGGCACCGGTGGGAAGCCCGAACGCCAACGGCCAGCGGGCAAAGTTTGCCGAGAAGGGTCTTCCCGAGTCCCCCTGCCGCGGGTCCCCGGCTCGACCCCCGGCTTCCACCTGGCCCCGGAGTCCGGACCCAGACGAGCCCCCGGGCGCCCCCGCGGGTGTCTGAGTGGGGGGGGGGGAGGGGGCGCCCGCCCGCGCACCCCCAGAGCCCCAGCGTCTCCCGCCCCAGCTGCCCGCCAGCTGTGCGCGCCCGTCGCGCCCGGAGGTCACCGGCAAACAGCTGGACCGGCAGCTGGGAGCCCGGGAGGCCCCTGCTCAGCCCTGGGGCCCCGAGGAAGGGGAAGGGAGGGCGGAGCGGCTGTTTGATTCTGGTTTCCTCCAACTCCGCCTGCCAAGCTCTCTCCGGGAGCCGGGAGCGCTGCCTCTTCTCCGGCCCCCGCCCAGGGTCCACGGCCGGCCGGGGCCCGGGGAGGAGGCGCGCCGGGGCGGCAGGCCAGGGCACTGCGCCGCTGGTGCCGCGAGCCGCGGGCTCCGCCGGCCGGCCGGGCTGCACGGGGAGCCGCGGCGGGCGCCCCTGGCCGGCCCCGGACGCGCGCAGGCGGGGAGAGCCGGCCGCTCGCTGCGGGGCCGCGGAGCTCCGAGCTCCGGACCGGCGCCAGGACGCGGCTCCCGAGGCCCCCTCTGGCCGCGAGCGCGAGCGGGGAGGGGTCCCTTTATTCGCAACGTTGAGGAGAGCGTCGCTCCAGCCCAGCCCGGCACCCACGCACCCACGCAGCCACACGCACCCCGGCGCCGGCCGGGTGGCTCACCTGAGTCCTAAAAGCTGTTGAATCCACATGGTCACGTTTCGGGCAGCGGAGCCTCAGACCTTGCTCGCCCCGGCCATCTGCGCGGCGCCCGCGCCCGCTCGCTTCCGTCCCGCGGCGCCGGTCTCCGGCTCTCGGTCCGCCGCCGCCCGCCGCCCGCCGGCCGCGGGGCGCAGAGCGAGTCAGAGCGCGGCCGCGCGGGGCTCCATGCCGGCCGGCGCGCCGCCGCCGTTGGGGCGCATGGCTCAGGCGGGGCGGCCCGCGGGGGCGCACATCCTCCGGCCGGGGCGCGGGGCTCGCCGCCCCTCCGGGGGCGAGCCGGCGAGGGCGGCGGCGAGGCGGAGGCGCCCACGGCCGGCCCGGGAGGGGCGCGCTCCGGCGCTGCGGCCGCGCGGGGAGGGTCGGAGGAGACGCGGCTTCGCCCTCCGGGGCGGCGGGGAGGGAGGCCGGGCGGCGCCGCCGCGCACCGCGCGTGTCTCGTGGCGCGGCTCTCGCCTCCGGTCCCAGCCCCGCGCCGAGGGGGCGGCGCGGCCCGGGGGTGCGGGCGGCGGCGACGCGGAAGGACGCGGGTCGCCTCTGCGCGCCGCCAGGTCAGGGGGCTCCGGCGGGGGCGCGCCGCCGGCCGGCGCCGCTCAAGTTGGCCGGGGGCTCCGTCTGAGCGCTCGCGCTGCAGACGGCCGCGGCGCCGGAGGCCGGTGGAGGCGGGCGCGGGAGGCGCGCGGGGCGAGGGCGCCGTGGAGCGCGGGGCGTGGGGACGCGCGGCGGCGGCGCCGCGCCCAGGAGGCGCGCGGGGATCCCGGGGCCCCGCCGCCCGCGCCCACCGCGCCCGCCGCAGAGCCGCCCGCGCCGCTCGGCCGCCTCCCTCCGCGCGTCTGCCTCTCCGAGCGCTCGCCCCCGCCTCCCCGAGCGGGTCCCAACTCCGCCCGCCCGGCCCGGCTCACGTCACCCGCCTTCCCCGCCCCTCGAACTGGAGCGGTGCCCCCTGCCCGGCGCCGGCCGCCGCTCGCCTCCGCGCCTCGCCGCGCCGGGCTGCGTGCGGCCCCGCGACGCGGCGGGCGGGGCCCCGGCCGCCCCTTCCCCATCCCCGGCCTCGGCCCGGTCCCCACCTGGGGAGAGGCTCGAGAGAGGCCGCGGGCGCGGATTGGACCGCCGGGCGCCGCCGGATGGTGTTGCCACGGTAACCGGATGGCCTGCGAAGCAGTTCGGGGTTCCGACCCGTTTACGGGGGCGCCCAGTGCACCCGGAGAGCGAATCTGGGGAGGGGGCGTTCCCGAGGGAGCCCTGGGGTGGGGGCGCCGGCAGCGAGAGGCTGCGCGGAAAGTTTCCTCCAGGCGGAGCTGCACGAGAGGCGCCGCCGGAGTCTGCGAAGCGGGAGGGTCCGCCAGCGGGGCTTCCTCTTTTCCCGCCTCCCCGGCCCCCGCCTTGGGCCCCCGCGTTCCGGGCCAGAGCTTAGCGCCTCCTGCCCCAGCCCAGCCCGGTCCCACATTTCGACGCCCACCCGCCTCGCCCCCGGGGCTGAGCGCCAGGCAGCTCGCCCGACTGCAGCCGCCACTTGGCCGGGCCCTGGATCTGGAGGATTCGCTGAGTTCCGGGCCCTCGGCCTCCCAGGCTCGCAGCCACAGCCGGCGTCCCGGTCCCTTCCCCGTCCCAGGACTCGCCCTGAGCCGTCCGGGGGAGGCTGTGTTTGCAGGACAGTGGCTGGAGGACGAAGGGCCCTAGATGCAGGCCTCCCTCCCGCAGAGAGTGACCTGCGGTGACCTGCTCTGCCTGGGAGCAGGGAGGCTACCCACAGAGGCGTCCCCTGTCCCCCCAGTGGTCCCCAGGGAGGCGCAAGGTCCAAGGCCTTAGAGACCACCTAGTGCCGCTCTGCTGTGGCAGACGGGACAGCGGGGTCCAAGGGGTGGAGGGGAGGTTAACACCGGACCTGATCTACGCAGGGCCCTCCCCTAGCTAAGTTCTAGAATCACCCCGTCTTGTGAGATCCGCGGAGACCCCGCTCCGCTGCTCAGACCTCCCTGGGTAGGGCAGTGAGCTGGTGGCGCGCAGTGAGCTTGCACTCCCAAGGTGGACCCTTCTTCCCTGGGCATCATGGGAGTCTACTCCACCCAGACGCAGGTCCAGGAAGAGCCAGAGGAGAAAGGCAGGAAGCAAGGAAGGGTAGTGGCAAGAACCCAAATTTTGATGTGGGCAGACCAGTCGCCACTGTTTACTAACCGTGGGGTCACGGTGCCTCTCTGATCTTGTTCCCTCCTCTGCAAAATGGGTCCCGCCCTCCCTTCCTGACTGTGTGGGGATTCAGTGAGATGGCCTCACACATGGCGTCACTGCTATGGTTCAAGGAAGCACCGCTGAGTCAGCACTGCACCTGCCAGGCCACCCCTGGGTGGTCTTCCCCCAGAGCCTTCTCCCTGGGGAGTTTAGGGGAACACGTCCCATAAGGGAGGCAGAGAGGTACTGGAACCACAGGCTGGGCCCAAGAGAGCCATGGGGGTGCCCAAGTGCTGCCACCTAGCGGGACAACATGGGGGTGCTGCAGGACAGAGGCCCTAGGAGGAGCCAGGATGACCCTGAGCCACTGGGCTGGCTGGGGGAGGGGGGGTCCTGACCCGCTCTGTTCCAGGGACCCCCTTCTGCAGCCGTGGGCACACCTGCAGACCTTGTTTCAAGATGTTTATAAATGCCTCCTGAAACTGCAGAAGGGCTTTAGGAAGTCAGTGCTGTTGCACTGGACGTGTTATCCACATATTAAAACACGTTTTTGGAATAGCAACGTATGTACTCTATTATTAGGTCAGGCAATGAGAGGGTGGGTCAGAGACATACCAGGATTCAGGAGGGGGAGCTAGGTGGCAACGGTACTTTGAGGCGTCCGAAATCTCGGTCGTGGGACGGGGGAATGACTGACTGCAGCTTCCCTGTTTGGCCCCAGTTCAGGGACCTCAAGCCACTGCGCCTGTCCCTTGCCCCTGTAATGGAAGGAAACGCTGGATTCCAGTTGGAATTTGCAAGAATAAAGAGGGCATTTTTTCCCCACCTTGGACTCTATCCACATACCCTGGGGGTCCCCAGCCCCCAGGTATGCGCCCCAGGGCTAAGAAGTTTGTACCTAGGAATGTGGCAGAGCCTCTGTTCACCCAGTGGGGGCAGGCCTCTTAAATCTTTGGAGGAGGGCGGCCGCCCGCCGTCCCTCCTGGGCTGGACCAGGGCACACTAGTTTCTTTTCCTGTGGGCACTGATCAGGCCTGCACAGCTCCCCCCAGAGAGAGCACCCACCTGGTATTCTGTTTGTGTTTATTTTTTCCTCTTGATGAAAACATTGTCATATTTTACATGCTGTAAAATAATAAAACCAGGACTTAATATTTCACTATTAATGCAACCGAGTTCCTGGACTGTAACAGCTTCTCACATTTCTGACCCTTTCCTCGCTTGGGAATTGGGAGGTGGGTTTATGTCACCCCACACCAGACACACAGACTGTCACACACACACACACACACACACACACACACACACACGCGGAGGCTTAGCAGTTTCAAGTACAAAAGGGAAGTTCTCAGACGTACCGCTATAGAAAGATCCCCGGGCTTCTCCCCACATCTGACTGCTACCCCCTACCCCGGAGCCGGAGCCGGCTGCACCTGGGGCCCTGGAATGGGAGGCAGCACCCTGGGCCCCTCCAGTCCCCATGCCTCTGCCCTGCCCCATTTTCCCAACAAAGGAGTTGGCTGACCCGCTGCGGGAGGTCCTCTTTGAAGCTCTCTTAGGCCATCTACCTAATGGCCTTCTCAGAGCCGACTATTTTTAAAACCCATCCAAGCCAAATTGAGCTGCCGATGTTCATTTTTCTCCCGAGGAGGTAGATGTGTCTTAAGCATGACATTTGATTAAGTAGCTAAGTTTGTGATTTTAAATGGAAGGGAAAATGCTGATTAAAATTATTATAAGTTTCTTTAGAGTGGTCACACTCCTGTCTTCTCTGCCCCCTGCCTTACCAGCTCCCCCTGCACAACACAACTTGCTCCTGGTGGGGGGAGCGGGGACAGGGAATGAACTCCAAGTCGCTTTTCCTTCCGGGAAGGCTAAGTACCCACACTTTGGAATTCCTCCCGGGTCTTCTGAGCTGGTCCCCAGGTGGCAGGTGAGCGTGCACACAGCAGCAGACTCCAGCGGAGTGCCCGGGCGAGGCTGCCATGTCAGAGGCCAGAGGGGGAAGCAGAGATACCCCTCCCCCGACAAGGGTCATCCCACAGCCCGGGGTCAGCAAAAGAAAGTGCCAGGTCTCTGCTGTCCATTCAGACAGGCTTGTGTGTCAGAAAGAAGAGAAGTTGTGTCCTCTGCTTCTTCTGAGCAAGGTGAGAGGCAGGTGAGAAAAGGGTGCCTAAGAATGTGAGCTGGTCTGGGCGGAGAAAAGCCCCCATTTCAAGGCTCTGAGATGGCTTTGAGTTGGGCAAGGATGACCAGAAAGAGAATGGGTTTGCACTGCAGAATAAAGTGACAATTGAGGCACAGTCCCTTGGCCTTGTGAGGTCTGGAGGTCCGGAGCCTGAAGCTGGAGAAAGGAGAAGGTCCAGCGGTGGGCAGATGCGTGCGGAGAAGCCAGTCGGGCTGGGGAGCCCCAGGGGAGGGGCCCCAGGGCCCAGTGGACTCCATACATTTTCTCTTACCTGTGGCTGAGCTCAAAGTCTGAGGGGTTTGTCCTGTCTTGTGGTTCTGCTCCAAGGCACTTGTTGGGGGGGGAGGGTCGCTGCTGTGGGGCAGGTCAGGGTGGGGGAGGAGCAACCATGTCTGGAGGAGCAGGAAGATGTGAGGAAAATTCCCTTCCTCTCTCATCCTCTAGGAAACCCTGGGCTTTGGGAGGGGAAGGGGAGAGGCACTGGACCTCACAAAGTACTCAGGATGGGGCTCATTTGAATATTAAAGAAAGAGGGGAGTGGAGATCAGGGACATGGAAGAAAAGACCTCTGGTGATGTGAGGGGTGAGTCTCTCTCTGGCCCCCAAAAGTCCGACTCCTTCTAGGAGGACAAGATAATTCATTCACCTCGTTGAGTGAGCCCCAAGCATGTACAGAAGTCACTGTGAATGAGGCCGCCCTGAAACAAGCATTCCTGGCTGGAGAGCTCCTTACATGGGGACAAGCGCCCAGGGAAGAAGGTCTGATCTGAGAGCCGTTGTTGTCACTGCCTGGTCCAGAGACCCTTGGCTCCGGGCAGAGAAGGCAAAGCTGGATGCCCGTGTGTCTCAACTCTTGATGTCCTTTCCACGCTGATTCATAAACATCCTCGGTCAGCTCAGACTAGATCGGGTTGTACCAGCAGAACGCCCCCAGGGCTCCATGGCCGAACCCAACGAAGATCAATCTCTTGGCCTTGCTCCTGACACCAAGAGTGGCCACCAGCTTTGCCGCTCACTGTCTTCATTCTGGGACCCAACCTGAAGGAGCCGCTCTTACTGGACACCTCAGGTCACTCATACAAGGCCTGGGCTCAGGGTGGAGCCTCATGGTGGCCCTTTAGACCTTCTGCTGGGAAGGAACACATGTGACTTCTGTGCACATTTCACTGGTCAAGGCAAGTGACATGGCTGGACTGACATGGGTGGGCTGAGCAAACATGAACCTCACACAAGGAGGGACATGTGCCACTTGGGACCCTCGTGCAGTCTACAAAACTTACCAGTAGATGTCAACCATTCAAGGAGTTAGTTTGTGTCCCGTTATCACTGGGCCCCTAAATTTGATAACGCCAGAATCTGTCCAGGGGAAGGAGGGTGTTTCCTGGCTGGCAGGCTGAGTCTGCACACATTTTCCATCTCCAAACTCTAGGCAGGTTTTGAATTTCTAGGCTGACAAGACTGGGGACTAGATTGCACTACGGGTCCAAGCCAGGCGGGCACCTGACTGAGGCTAGCAACACAGAGACAGACACCTGTCAGCTACAACTGGTGGTGGGGGTGATCTGCTTCCCCGAGCTGTAGAGATAACCAGACAGGGCATCTTTTGAGATTATACTTCCATCTAGAGGGAGGAGCTGTGATTAGTCAGGAAAAATCACCACACCACCATCATCATTACTATCATCATAACCGCCATCATCATCACCATTATCATAAATATCATAGTGACCACCACCATCATCATCATCATCATCTCTGTCATCACCATTGTCATCATCATCACTGCCATAGTCACTCACCATTATCATCATCATCATCACCACCATCACCACCACCATCATCACCATCATCACCATCATTACCATCATCATCACCTTCATCACCACCATCACCATCACCACCACCATCACCACCATCATCAATATAGTGACCGCCATCATCACCATCATCACC
>PJEM01009522.1:0-70713 GCA_004023845.1 Helogale parvula
GGGCGGGGCAGCCGGGCAGGGGAGCAGGTGGTCGGCGCGGGCTTCGTGCTCCCCTTCGCGAGCCGTGTGTCTGCGCTGTCGTCGTCGTCGGGAGAGCGCCCACCCAGCTAAGACCAGTCCTTGGCTCTGGGCGCCCGCCGAGGCAGCCCTGCTCCCCAGCACGGCACCTGCTGCGTGGACGGCAGCGGACCGAGGAAGGATGGAGCAGGGGACAGTTCACGCGAGGGTCCCGGGAAGATTCCTTAGGGAAGATGACATTGGTCGGGGTCCTGCAGCCTGAGGAGACCAGGAACGGCATCCGTGACAGGGAGCGGTTGTGTGTGGGCCCGCCGCGAGGAGGTGCGGGTGCCGCGCCCGGAAGGTCTGGCGTTCCGACGCTCGCCAGCGTGTGGAGCTCCCTGAGGAAACGGAAGTGGACGGCATTGGGGACGGTGAGGGCGAGGAGCCTAGAGAAGGAGCTGTCACTGTGTTCCGAGAAGTAGGACCTTGACAGGCCGTGGAAGTGAGCAGGCAGATCTGTGAGACAGAAGTGTCCGGAGTCACAGTGTAGTTGGAGTGTGTGCGTGTGTGTGTAGGGAGGTCCAAGTGAGCGAGCAAGACTGAGGTTTCTAGCTTGTGTGGACGGATGGGAGATGCCCTGTGTAGAAGTGGCTCGTGCCCTCTAGGCGTGGTGGCCGCAGCAGGCCTCGGGCTGAGCCTCCCGTAGCCTGGAGCCTGGGGGTCTATGCCCGAGCGGGCTCCACACAGCCACTGCCCATCTGCCGGCTTTGTACTTGACAGACAGGAAGCCCGGCGCCTGCTCTGCCGTGGGGGAGGGAGGGGGAGAGGCCTGCGCTGCTGTTCGGGCCCCTCCCCCCTCCACTTTCTCTTTCTCTGTTTTACTGTTTTCAAAACACCAATCGTTTTCTGAAATTCTCACACTCACTTGTTTATTGTCTGAGGGTTCCCCCATCACTGGCAGTACCATACCAGCCTGAGGAGGCTAGAGGCTTTGCTCGTGGCTTCATATGTGTGCCCTTGATGCTACAGACTTTGTCGAGAACTGTCCTGCCCAGTAGAAATACATAAACCACTTACGTAGTTTAAAGTGTCTGGGCGGCTCGGTCAGATGGGTGACCGGCTCCTGACTTCAGCTCAGGTCATAATCTCCTGGTTTGTGGGACCGGGCCCTGCATTGGGCTCTGTGCTGACAGTGTGGAGCCTGCCTGGGAATATCTCTCTCTCTCTCTCTCTCTCTCTCTCTCTCTCTCTCTCTCTCTCTCTCTTTCTCTCTCTCTCTCTCTCTCTCTCTCTCTCTTTCTGCCCCTCCTCTGCACGCATGCACTCTGTGTCTCTCTCTCTAAGTATTAAAAAATAGTTTCTAGGAGTCACAGTGTAAAAACGGGTAAATACAAACAGTAACATTAACCTTTGTAATGTGTTTTACTTCATCTAATAGATTTACAGTATTTTAAAATTAAAAATTATTAATAAGATATTGTACATTCTCTGGTGTTTTTTCTTTCTTTTTGTACCAAGTCCTTGAGGTCCCGTGTGTGTTTCACATTTGCGGCACATCCCAGTTGCTGCAGGCCTCCCTTCAGGTGCCCCACTAGCCATCTGTGCCCAGTGGCTACTGGATTGGACAGCCCGGGTCTTAGAGCAGAGCAGGGGCTCAGTAGATATTTGTTGAGTGAATGGTGAGTAAAGGAATTCGAAGATAGATTGGTTGTTAAAGGAGCATGTAGAATCCAGGCAGGGTTTTACTTTCGCACTGAGGACATAGGGCACGTTTCTGTGTTTGACAGGACTGGAGGGAAAGGTGGAAGGTAACAGAAGGCAGAGGGTTAATTGAGGGAGAAGACCTCGGAGAGGGTCGGGGTGCCTGCTGCTCCCGGTAGTGGATGAGCATTGTCTTGCTGTCTCATCTCCTTTACACAGGTATGTTCCTGAGTTACATCTTAAGAGCCCTGATCAGATTGTTTACTATACAGTTTATTTATTTTGAGAAAGAGAAAGCAAGAGAGGGTGCACAGGCGGAGGAGGGGAAGAGACGAGAGAGCATCTCAAGCGAGTTCCGTGCTGTCAGTGTGGAGCCCAGTGGGCTGGATCCCACAAAGCGAACCGTAAGATCACGACCTGAGTCGAAATCAAGAGTCAGGCACAGCCAAGTGAGCTGCCCAGGCGCCCCTGCCATACACTTCTAATTGGATCTTGTTACAACTATTCGTTTCCCTCACTGTAGGTATAGATGATTGAGGGTTATTTTAAAAGTCTCAAAAGTCTCTAGCGACTTAAACAAAGATCCAGTCATTATATTGTGCACCAGAACCTGACATAAGCCATTTACACCTGAGAGAAAACTGTTAAAAAGAAAGAAAAACATCTTTTCAGGTGGGAGGTGGGAGGTGGGTAGAAGTATGGTGGGCATGTATCAACATTTTTATCTTAGTGGCAGTCAGCCACGAAAAGGAGTGCTTTCTGTTAAAAATGAACCAAATCTGATTTTCAGCATTGTGGTGGTCGTTGGCCTTATAAAATGATGTACTGTACGGGTCTGGATATAGAGCACTTACTCTTCCCCCCAGCGTATCGCTCAGCCCTTACATTTGTTGGGTTCTTAAGCAGTCTTTTCCGGACTGTGTCGTGTTGCGGGGCGCACTGTCCATGCGAGGTGAAGTTCTTTCTGAGAGGAGACGGAGGCATGGTGGCCCCGCCGTAGTGGTTTGAGCTGCTTGTGGAGGTCACTGGATGTAAGGAATCTCAACGAAATGAGGCAGAGAAATGTAACACCAGGTTAAGAGGTTGTGACTTAATGGTTTCCGGTGTTGATGTTGTAAGTAAAACTTTTAAAGACATTTTTTGAAGTATTGTAATAAATAGAAATTACGAATATGTTTATGGGATTAATAGAAATCATCAACTGTTCTAATTGTTAAAATGTTTAAATCATTTGTCCAATGTCCCCATATGGTATCGTACAGGGAGTCAAAAAGTGTGGTGTCCTAAACAACTGAGGAGGTAAGATTAGATGACTTTATTTTTATTATTACTTTTTTAGTTTATTTTTATTTATTTTGAGAGAGAGAGCTTGAGCAGGGGAGGGGTGGGGGTTGGGGTGAAGAGAGAGAATCCCAAGCAGGCTCTGCACTGTCAGTGTGGAGCCCAGTGTGGGGCTTGAACTCATGAATTGAGAGACCATGACCTGAGTTGAAATCAAGTCAGATGCTCAACCGACTGAGCCACCCGGGCGCCCCAGACCTCGAGGACTTTAACGGAAATCCAGTGACCACAGTCCCAGGGATTGAAGATGGAGGGGGGCTCCTGACTGCGTGGAGATGGGTGAGGGCGTTGGGCTCATCTCGGTGGGGAGGGTGAGACCCCTGTATGCTGCCGGGGCTGGGCTGCTCAGGTATTGCCTCATGTCAGCTGGAGCGGCTGTGGACCTGGTCCTTCTGGGGCGCCAGGCTCTGCGAGCGCCTAGAGCAGGTTAGGTGCCCTCTGCCAGAGGCAGAGGCTCCCCCAGGACAGCGCTCAGGAGGCGGGAGAGCAGGTGGTGTGTGCACTTGGGAGCCGCCTGGGATGGAGAGCAGGGGCATTGCCGCAGTGAGGGGTGGAGAGGGGCTGTTTGGGCGTGGCCCGTGTTTTCGCCATGGTCGTGCTGCTGGATCCCGGTCAGAACCCCAGGCCTCTTCCAGGAGCAGTTTTCTTCTTCTCGGCCTCCCCTTTTTATTTTCTCCTTTAATGCTTTTGTACTTTTTCTCCTTTTACTTTACCTTTTCTTTTTTTAAGTTTCTTTTGAAAGGAAGAGAGAGAGAATGTGCAAACGAGAGAGGGGCACAGAGAGGGAGAGAGAGAATCTCAAGCAGGCCCCGTGCTGTCAGCATAGAGCCTGATACGGGGCTCAGACTCATGAGCCATGAGACCATGACCAGAGCCCAAATCAGATGCGTAAACTGACTGAGCCACCCAGGCACCCCACTCTCCTTTTCTTGTTTCAACAGTTTAACTGTCACATGCCTGATCAAGTGAGAAATACTAGGAGTCAGTCTTTAAAGTTCAGATCATAGTACATTTAAGGAACTGTCATCATTCAGCTGAGTACCCTAGCCTGCCTTTCTAAGTGTCACCACCATTTTCCAAGTCACCTAGGCTCAAAACCTCTGAGTCATCTTTGCATCCGGCTTGTCTCCCTTCTTCCGTATTTAGACAAATGTTCAGGTCCTGTCACCTCTGCCTCCCAGTGTCTGTTCATATGTCTCCTTCCTTTTCTAACATTACCCTTCCTCCTAAAGACCCCCACCATCTGTGCTCGAACTGTTGAATTGATCTCTGCTTGTGGTCCCTCCCTGTTCCAGTCCCTAGTACACCCCAATTCTGTTATGATAAGGTTAAACAATAGAACATTTATTGAGTCCTTACCATGTGCCACATACCACTTTAAACATTAACTCTTTAATTTTCATAATAATTTTGAGGTGTAAGTACTATTACTAACCCATTCTTGAGCTAGAAACACGTTTTATTAACTTATCCAAAGTCACATGGTAGCTAGACAGTGGCAAAATTGAATCTCAGTAGAGTGTGAATTGCTAGAGCTAAAACCACAGCTGGAGCTGTGTTGTTCCTGGCACACCGTTCCTGGCACTCTGTTGACCCGTTTCACACAATCCACGTTCCTCACCTTGGCACTAAGACTTGCGGGCCCCGCTGGCCCTCCTGTCCTTAACATGCTCCTCAGTCTCTGCTCTTCAAGCCAGAGTCGAGGTGGCGTTTGAACTCTTGGCAAGACCAGTGAGAGCGATGGGGCAGAGGGATGGAGGCAGGAAGATTGTAAGCAGAGCAGGGGTGCGCTTGAGAGCGTGGAGGGGTGCCTCTGAGGACCTGGAGCCTCCAAGACAGGGAGCCTGTCCCAAGATGAGGCCCCCCACTCCCTGGTCTTGTCTTCTCCCACAGGACATGTGTACAAGCTCTTTACAGAACTAGAGATACTAGAGCAGTGGCTTTTTCTGTTGGTAAAACTTGATGTGAGATTTATTTGTTTTCTCTAGACCCCTCTATAAATTCCTCTCTTTTCTGCCACGGCCCCCACTGGACCATTTTCACTTGGATTCCAGCAGGGTATATTTGGGAAGGAGTGCGCAGGTGGGTGTCGTTTCCTAGCCCCTCTTCTCGCCGCTTCAGTGTATCTTCGCTCCTTTGTGGGCTTTCAGCAGTCTCCCCTTTTAGGAGGCGTCTCTCATGTCTTCTGATCCCTCTCCCGCTCCGCGGTCCGGCTCAGTGGCGACAACAGTGTTCTCTGGGGACACAGTCAGTCTGGCTTTCCTGTGTGAACTGGGGGCCCCTCTCCAGCTGCTTGACTTGAGCTTCTTCTCCTGTAAAATGCAGTGAGCACCGTGGTCGTGCCCCCTCGTTTATGGAGCTGCTGGGGGTGCCAGGGCGCGCTGGAACGGTGTTTGGCACAGACTGAAAGTTCGCCAAGTATTACTCGTTTTACTTTCATTACTTTTTCTTTCACTCTGACTATTCAGAGTATTCCAGTCAAGGGTCATAGACACCTGCTTTATCCAAGCAGTTATGATTGCGGGCACTCTGAACAGTTTGCTTGTTCCAGAGGGAAAAATGAAATCTCATTGTGACTTGTTTATTGACTTACTTTTTGACTTCTGGTTAGTTTTCTCACATATTTATTGGTTTGTGAGAATTGCGTCTTTTGCCTGTGTTGTTTCCTGAAGGGAGGGGCATATCTTGGTGATTTTAATTGTGTAATTGGAGACGGTATAATACTTTGGATAGTAATGGGTTTTGAACTGTTTGGTCAAAGAGCTCAGGTATAGGTGGTAAGCACTTTGGCACAGTAGACCAGGAAGAAGGAAAACTAATGATGAGCCCTAAAATGATGTGTTTATTTGCTACATAAATATACTTTTAAGGAAGAGTTACTTTTTGTATATTATCTCTGTTGAACAGTTAAGTTTGCTCAGTGCTTAACTTTTAGTCTCTCTGTTCAGATGAATATCTTGCCTTTTAGCCATTTTGTAATGGAAAATCCCATAAATATACAGTGTTTTAATTGGAATCACAAAGCCAAATGATTGCCTCATCGGGTAATTTTAAGTATTATGCTGCAATTCAATATAGGTACCCGAGTACTTAACTAGATTTAAAAATATCTCGTATGTTACAGCTGTTTAGCCAGAACTAAAAAAGAGTGGGGAGTATGCGTTTGGTTCTCGGCTTGGGATAGAGAGGGGGGAAGGTGGGTTTTTTCTGTTGTTGTTGTTGTTTTTTAATGTGTTGGGTTGGGTTTTTTTTGGTTTTTGGTTCCCCTGCCAGCTACTGTAGCTGCGCCTGCCCTGGGAGAGCGCGGTGGGAAACCTCGGGGGAGGTTGAGGCAGCTTTCCTTCCGAAGAAACCTTCCCGGTGCCTGCAACTTAGTAGCAGCCTCAGACATTTCTTAAAATGCCATGGCTGTGGCATAGTTGAAGGTGATTGGTGGCCTGTGGTGGGTGACAGTCCTGACTGTCTTCCTGGCTGCCTCTCCGTGCTTGGATCCTTCTCCCCTCGAGGGCAAGGCAGCTAGGCAGGCTGTGTCTAGCTTTTTCATGGCTTCATGCTGTTTCACCTCTTAGATGTGTCGTAACCTATAGTTTCTCTTCTCTCTGTACTTGCGGGGTCTGGAAGGCTTGACAAAGTTACGGTCAGGGGAGCTGAAGAAAACTGCAACAGGGTGGGAGACGGTGCATCTCTGGGTAATTCAAGTTTTGTTTGTTTGTTTGTTTTTTGTTTTTTAACGTTTATTTTGAGAGAGAGAGACACAGAGCGTTAGCAGGAAAGGGTCAGAGAGAGAGGGAGACACAGAATCAGAAGCAGGCTCCAGGCTCTGACGCGGGGTCGAACCCACGAAATGTGAGATCATGACCTGAGCCGAAGTCAGATGCTTAACCAACTGAGCCACCCTATGCACCCTATGGGTGATTCAAGTTTTATAAGAATGTGGGCGGACGTGGGTGTATACAGACGTAACATTTTAACCTTTTGTTTAGATAAATAGCATTTTACTTTGTTTTTGTATCGTTTTTTTTTTTTAAAGGAACTAAGTTAGATTTTAATCGCTATTCTTTAAACTGTATCTTTAAAAAAAATTTTTTTTTTATGGTTTATTTTTGAGAGAGAGACAGTGTGAGGAGGGGAGGGGCCGAGAGAGAGAGAGACACACACACAGAATCTGAAGCAGCTCCCGGCTCTGAGGTGTCAGCACAGGGCCTCACGGGGGGCTCGAACTCAGGAACAGAACTTACGAATGGTGAGATCGTGACCTGAGCTGAAGTCAGCTGCTTAACCAACTGAGCTATCCAGGTCCCCCTTTAAAATGGATCTTTTAAGCTCTAAACAGACTATGGAGCAGTCTTTTCTTTCTTTGGCAACCGTCTGTGTAACATCTCACACCCGCGGTTTTACAAGAGAAGGCCCTGTGCTTCGGATTTACATGATTGGACAAGAGGACAAATCCTACTTCGTGTATGAGGAAACGGACTTGTTTGTCACAGGCTGTGCTTAAAGCTTGTGCTAGGGCGAGCGAGCGAGCGGAGGCCTTAAATCCTAGTCCAGTGTATGTCTGGATTGCAAGTTGAGTGTTCCAGATGGATTCTGCATTTTCTTCTGTGTTCCAAATGAATATGCTCTTCGCACATTATAGAGGAATCTGTGGGGATGTAGAAAGCAGGGACCGGGACCAGGAGGTTTGACCAAAGTGATGTATGAACAGCTTGGAACCTGCACTTACCCTGTCTGGATTGTTCTAGGGCTCCCCCTTAATGGTCCCACAGATGACTGACCTGGGAACACGTGAGGGAAAACCCCGTCTTCTGACTGCAAGTAGGGAGTGGCCGTCATCAAATGCACTTGTCACACTATTGCCAGTCTGGCTGCCATTTTGCTGTTTGGCATGATGGTGACTTCCGCTGTAACCTGGCGCAGGTGGCGGGATTCACCACACCACAGATGAGGGCCCCTGAGCTGGCGGGGCCTGTATGAGAGACGGCTCTGCGACCAAGAGTGATCGTGCCGAGGTGCAGGGGTCCCTGGTGTCCTTCCTCTTGCTGGAGGACAGGGTGGAATCTGAGGGACAGCCATACCATGAGGCCAGAGCCATAGTTTCTCAGCTTGCTTGGAAGAACTCGTTCTTCGAATATGACTAACATAATTTGCTGACTTGAATGACATGTCATTTATGTAAGACACTTTATGGGTTTATGGAAGTTGAACTTCCTGAAGGCCAAGGCCAAGTGGCTGCGGTGAGAGGGCACCTCCTCCTATTAAAGGAGAGGCTGGTGTTTGCACCTGCGGACCGGTTGGGACCCCGGTCACCTGCCCATTTTCTCTGGCATTCACCTGGATGCTTAGTGGAGCAAGCGTCACGTCACAGCTTGTGTAGATCTTCTAGATCTTCTTTTATTTAGTTATTTATTTTGCTTTTTAACATTTGTTTGTTTTTGAGAGAGAGAGAGCATGCGCAAGCGAGCTGGAGAGGGGCAAAGAGAGAAGGAGACACAGAATTCAAAGCAGGCCCCACTCCTGTAATTCAGCCCTTGTGTATGTGACCAACACGCTGGTTGTATGTCTGGATTGCAAGTTGTATGTCTGGTTGGGTACGAAGACCCTGATGCCTCCTGAAAGGCGGCCTCAGCGGGGCCCCACTCGTCTCTCCCGTCTTGCTGGTACCTGGATCCCGCCGGTCCAGGAGGCGTCTTTTTCTGCCCCTCTTCAAGGCTGTGCGGTGAAACATCTGAAAGTAAACCTCTGTTAGAGACAAGTTAGCTTTTTTATGTTCTCCCAAAGGAGAGTGGGGGGGGGACGTGGTTAGAGTATATTTAAATTTAAGACAATTATAAGCCAGCAAGAATCCTGTGACTACGGTCAGGAAGTAAACTGTTTTTTATTGCGTTTGCCTCAAGACATGTCTGTGAACACTTTGTACAAGGGCCCTTACTTCTGTTGTTGCGTTAAATGCATTGCTTTCTTTCAGATACATTTTTTCTGCTAAAGTATTTGTTTTCAGTTTTTCAAAAGTTTTGTCCCAGTTATTTAAAGTTGGTTATCAGGCAGTCATGCCTAAAATGCCGCAGCTTATATGTGTCATATATTGCAGCATATTAATAACCTTCCATTTCGTGTTGGCGTTTCTAACTCTTCTAAGGGCAGAGTCACTTTACAGATGGCAGGTGCACATTTATAAGTTGGTGAATGTCTGTGCTCTTTATACACCGCTCATTTAGTCACTGGGGCAGCGCTCACCTTTGGAGTTTCTGCCGTGTGCGGAGCACTGTTGGCATCCCGGGGATTCAGTAGTGAGTGAGGCAGGACGGAGGGGGAGGCCCTGGTGGGGTCTGCGGTTCACCCCATCATTGCACTGGGAGGTGAACCACGGGCTTCTAATATGCCGCCAGCCACTCCCCAGCCAGCGGGCCCAGTCACCCATCTTCATTTTCTCCAAGAGGTTGGACTTGATTTCAGAAGAGGTGTAATCTCACCTCTTAAATATCTCTAGAGACACTGTATGTCTTTGCATACCTGTTTTTTGTTTCAAGACCCCTCCCCCCCAACCTCATTTCTAGAAATTAAAGGATCAAAGGTTACTTACACCTTGTTTCTTATGAAACGGAGACCAATTTTATTTAAATGGGTTAATTACCGATGAAACATTTTTATATTCTGGGTACTGTAAGAAAAAAATAGTTTTTTCTCTACCTGGAATTTTCATGATGACTGGTAACCCATAAAATACCAGGGAGTTATTATCTGCTTGCTAATTTTTGCCATTTAAAAATATTTTATAATTTTAGAATATTAGGGGCCATATAAATATAAACATACTACATGTTATGCCTTGTATGGTATAATAATTTATGGAATCCAACAGCTATATTTTGGATTTCTATTTTAATCTTTTTTGTGTGTGTTCTGGATGCTGTTACTAAAAATAAGTTCTTGACCTCTTATTTCAGCTATAAGAAGGCAGTTTACCTTTTATAATTGAAAGGGTCAAGAACCCATTTAGTATAGAGTTAAAGAAGATTTTTCTGTGTTCCAGTTGTCTGTTTATCCGTCTGGTCTGTCTCAGAGGTTGCTTGTGGGCACCCTTCACCTACACAGTGTTGTACTTGGTTTCACCTGTCCTGTCCGTGGTGCTGTGGTGGTCATCTGCATGACGTTTGTAAATGATGTAAACTCTGCAATACATTGCTATTTTTGCTGTAAACAGTGAGTTCTTTTAAAACTACTGACAAGAAATCTTTACTGTTTATCTGCATATCTGCCGTTTCTGTTGGTCTTTTTCCTTTGTGTGGATCCGTTTCTGCCTGTCTGGTATCATTTTCCTTCTGTGAACCGTGGACATTTTTGGAGTGCCAAGTCTGCTGTTGAAAACTTTTTTTACTTTCGTTTGTCTGTGAAAGAGTTTTGCCTGCATTTTGAAGGTTTGTTTCGGTGGGTATAGAATTGTAGGTTAAAGGTCTTTTTCTTTTATCATTTTAAATTAAAAATTTTTTTAACGTTTATTGATTGTGTGTGTGTGTGTGTGTGTGTGTGTGTGTGTGTGTGTGTGTGTGTGCGTGTGTGTGAGAGAGAGAGAGAGAGAGAGAGAAAGAGCGAGCGCGTGCGTGCATCAGTGGGGAAGGGGCTGGAGAGACAGTGCGACAGAATCTGAAGCAGGCTACAGGCTCTGAGCTGTCAGCACAGAGCCAGCTGTGGGGCTCGAACTTAAGAACTGTGAGATCATGACCTGAGCCACCCAGAAGCCCTTTCTTTCATCATTTTAAGATGTTGATTTGTTTTTTTTCTGGTGTGCATGGTTTCTGATGAGAAGCCAGTGGTTCTCGTGTATGTAAATGTGTATTTTCCCTACACCCTGGCTGCTTTTACAGTTTTTTTCTTCATCATTGTTTTTAACAATTGAGTTAAAAAGGGTGTATGGGTGTGTGCGTGTGCATTTCTTTCTTTTCTTTTTCTTTTTTTTTTTTTTCTTTTTAAGAGAAGGTACTGGTGCATGTGAGCAGGGGAGAGGGGCAGAGAGAGAAAGACTGACTCTCAGGCAAGGTTCCCTGCTCAGTGTAGAACCTGACCCAGGGCTTGATCGAGCCCATGACTCTGGGATCATGACTTGAGCCAAAATCAAGAGTCAGACACTCAGCCAACTGAGCCAATCAGACGCCCCTGGGTGTACTTTTATACTGCTTGGATCTGTGGGTTGATATTTTTCATTGAATTTGGAAAACTTTTGGCTGTTATTCTTCATATATTTTCCTTCCGTAATTTCTCTCTACTTCCCTTTTAATATCTCCTCATAGATAGAAATGTTTGCTTGATTTTCTGAAGGTTTTGGGGGCTCCCTCTGTTTATTATTTTTTTTCCATTATATTTTATACTTGTTTTCAGTTAGGTTAATTTATATTGCATTGTTTTTACATTCATTGATCTTTTCTTCTGCAGTGTTTAATCTGCTGTTTGATCCATCCAGTGAATTTTTCATTACAGTTATTTTTTCATTCTTTTTCTTCAAGTAATCTCAACACCCAGCATGGGGCCTGAAATCAGGAGTCTCACGTTCTACCAACTGAGCCAGCCAGCCAGGCATCCCTGTTTCAGTTATTATTCATTTCTAGAATTACCATTTGGTTTGTTTTTATAGTTTCTATTTATCTATTAAGATTTACTGTTTGGGGGCACTTGGCTGCCTCAGAGGAACCCTGTCTGGGGTGTAGAGATTATTTAAATAAATGAGCTTAAGGGATTTGCTGTTTTTTTCTTATTTTGTCTACATTTTCCTTCTGTTTTGAAATCTTTGTACATCTGTTTTTTTCTCTGCTAATTTCATTATCTCTATCATTTCTGCATCTATAGGTGGATTTGTTTTCCTCCTGAGCATGGGCCACATTTTCCTGTTTCTCACCTAGTGAGCTTTTTTTAAGTAGGCACCGTGCCCAGCATGGGGTTTGAACTCATGACGCCGAGATTAAGAGTCGCCTGCTCTACCAGCTGACCCAGCCAGGCACCCTGTGTCTAGTGATTTTTGATTGGATCCAGCCATTAGGAGTGCTAGGTGTCGAGCTGCTGGGTTTATTGTCCTTTGAGAGGTGTTGAACTTGGCCCTGGCAGGCCGCACACGCTTTTGATCCTTGAAGGAGTGTTTCGGTGTCTGTTGGGACAGATAGAAGGCAGCCAGGATGGCTCCACTCTGGAAGCGTGGACTTGTGGGGCGGGGGTCTGCTTTGAATGTCCATGGGGGCTTGGGGGTTTCTCCACCCTAGCCGATTGGAGCACTTATGTCTCCCGGTGCTGTGCGAGTCCTGGCAGCTGCTCACCCCCAGCTCCTGGCACATGCTTTTGGCCTCGTCTCACGCGGGACCTGCACCCAGCGCTTGGGCAGCTTAGTATTTGGCCAAAGAGTTGAGGGGTTTCTAGGTGTAGAGCACTGGAGCTCCTGCGAGAAGCTCCCTCCTTCCTGCCTCCCTGCTCCCAGCCACCTCCGCAGCCTGGACCTCCCATCTCTGCCCCCCCACCCCCACCCCGCGAGACCATTCTGCTGTGTTTGCTCCCCGTCCCCCCGGACTGTGGAGAGTGTCTCCAGACAGGAAGCCGGGGTGACTGTGGGGCTCACCCAGGTTCGTTTCCATGTTCTCAGGAATCTCAGACCTACGCTGCCTGTTGTCCAGGGTCTGGAAACAGCGCTTTGCCGCCTCTGCCCAGTTTGGTGGCTGCTTGTGGTGCCAAGGCAGTTTAGTCGTGAGACACTCAGAAGAGGTCGAAGTGGAAGGCTGATGTTTTTAGAATATCTGAGGCTTTTAAAAGTTCGTGTTTTTATCCCTATCCCACTGTTCTTCTTCACAACTTAATTAAAGTTTCAGACTGAAAAACCTCCACATTTATTTGGATCTTACATGAGCAAATTTGTTGTTTGTAAACAACTGAATATGCCATTTTGGCTTGTAGGTTAAAGCAAGTGTGTGTGTGTGTGTGTGTGTGTGTGTGTGTGCGTGTGCGTGTGTGCGTACGTTACGTACATACATACATTCTGTCATGACACACAGTGCACTAACTAGAGGCAGTAAGGAGTCTGTTCATCCTTATCATTAGACAGTTTACAGAGCCCTAACGTAGTTTGACTGTATTTTATTTTCATAAATTTACTTTAACACGTAGTTTATTGAACACCTCCTGTGAAGCCACGCAATGTGCTGTGTGCCTGGGGAGTAAAAGTGAATAAGAGAAATGGATTGTGGAGCAGCAGCTCGAGCCCGTGCTGATTATTAGACCATTCTTTATTTTTGACTCATGAGCCCCTCGTTTTAAAAATACTTCTTCCATCCTTACCCCACTTAGCTCTCTCCCTTCCTCAACCATTTCTTCATATTCTAAATATTCCTGATGGATTCAGCTCATTGTTTCACTGAACAAGTATTTGTTGAATGCAGGCCATGCGGCAGGCACTGTTCTTGGTGCTGATGAGATCTTGAGGGATAAAACTTCCTTCGTGGACTCCTTTTCAGTTACCCTCTTCATCACGTGCCAGTGTCTGTAGCCATCACTAGAGTGCAGTCTGTTCCTCTGACCTTCTCCTTTGTTGTGGGCAAGGCCAGCTGCACATGACCTTGCACGGGTAGTTGGTTTTGTTTTTGTTTTTTTTTTACATAATCTTGGTTGCTCTCCCTTCCTTCCTTCCTTCCTCCCTCCCTGTAAGTAAACTGTTTACCAACAAAATTTTTATGAAAATTTAAAAGCATGCTCATGGTAAAAAGCTCCATATACTTCAGAAGGGTATAAAAAATGCACACAGGAGCCCACTTGCATATTTTTTTCCAACTTGCCTTTTACACGCTTTGGCAGCAACTTAAGATATTATTTTGGAACTGAACTCCAGATAATGATTATGAAGATAATTTAGAATTAAATATTATAAGACTTGATACTGCAGCATGTATTTTGACACATTCTTGGGCTAAAATATTAGAGCTACTTTTTAGTGTAGTTGGACAAGGATTATATGTAGTATGGCGTAGATGTCAGATTAAACCATATGAAATTGCTGTTTTGTAGGCCACAGGAGGTCTAACGTTAGCAGTTTCCTACAGTTCATCTTAATACTTTATTAACATCATAGGATGAACAGAGTCCTTCTTCTTAACGTTTGGATTGAAAGGGAAGATGGAGGGGCTCCTGGGGGGGCTCAGTTGGTTGATAGTCCAACTCCAGCTCAGGTTGTGATCTCAGGTTGTGAGTTCAAGCCCCGCATCAGGCTCTGTGCTGACAGCTCAGAGCCTGGAGCCTGCTTTGGATTCTATGTCTCCCTCCCTCTCTGCCCCTCCCCGCTCATGCTCTGTCTCTCTCTTCTTCAAAAATAAACATTAAAATTTTTTTAAAAAGAAAGGGAAGATGGAAACATTGGAAAGAATAAAAACCATGGCGATATGCCTAATTATAAAATCAGGTAGACAAGAAATTTTCATATTAGGTTGGCTTTTTGGCTGGAGTCTTATCACAGAGGAATGAGTGAATGGATAACTTAAATACTTGTGGGAAGAAATTAAACTCGAGTGTCTTTCTGCATTTCACACCCAGCAGTTGAGCTAAGAAAGGAGACAGCGAGCGTGTGGCAAACACACCTGTATACAGATGGCAGTTATTAGGTCCCGTCACTGGTACTGTTACCAAGAAGCTGTGATAGATGGTATAGTAAATAGCTAAAGTTCCACAAGCGAAAAACATAGTTATTTCTTCTTAGTCCATGTTTAGATTACCTACAGCAAAATATAAAAAGAACATTGGACTTTTTTTGTCACCTAGCAGCCCACCACCCTTATGTACAAGAATGTGTATTAGTGTTTTAATAATGATCAAAAGCCCCACATATCTAACCAGGAAGGAAAAACAGCTCTATGGTGTACTGGGTAGTCACAATTATAGCTTAGGTTTGGATTATGTGCTACTTGGATTAGTTAGAAGTAGCTTTCTTTCATTAAGTTTAGCAATTACATTGTTTTTTAGATGCTATTCAAAGTCACTTTGGCATCAACTGGTGGTCTGTTAGAAATGTAGCCTCTCAGGCCCTACCTTAGATGTACCGAATCAGGACCTGCGTTTTTAACAAGATTCAGAGGTGATTTGTGAGCACATTGATGTTCGTGAAGTGCTGTTACAGATCATGGGTGTCACTGTCCCCCCAGACCGTGTCATTGTGACCTCTCTGTGCTTGTTGGATTTAATGCACACAGTTAATCCATTAATTGACGGGATCTAGATTGAGAAAATGAAATGTATTTTGGGAGGATAGTTATAATAATCATCAGGCAGCAGCTATTCGTTTTTTTTTATAGCTATCTGGCTATCACAAAATTATCTGTCCCTTCCTCAAAATGTGTCCTTGAGTCTGATTCTACTCTGCTGGTTGATTTGTTGATATTTTGTGATTGTGAGTATGTGTGCGTAGTGTGTGTGTGTTCATACCCGAGGCAACAACAGTGTAGAAATTAAAGGAGTAATTAGGTTTTGCTGAGTCAAAGATAGTCATGTGTACTGTACCGTAGAAAATAACTACAAGGCGGGGGCGCCTGGGCGGCTCAGTCCGTTAGGTATCTGACTTCAGCTCAGGCCATGATCTTGAAGTTCATGGGTTCGAGCTCTGCATCGGGCTGTCTGCTGTGAGCACAGAGCCTGCTTTGGATCTTCTGTCCCCCTCTTCCTCAGCCCCACACATGCGCTCATTCTCTCTCAAAAATAAACATTAAAAAAAGATGACTAAGGAGTAATAAAATAATTTGCATGTCTGGGAGGTATAAAAATTTCAGTCCAGGAGAAGGTAAGAAAGGACCATAAAATAGTTGGAGTAAATAGAAGAGTTGTTAGTGTACATAAGTAAACGAAACCCAACTACATACTGTTTACAAGTGACAAACCTAAAATGTAAGGGAATGTAAAGTTGACGCAAAGGGTGGACAAAAGGCATACCACACAATGACTAAGAAAGCATGCTGTGGCCATATTTAAAAAAAAGAGAAGCATTATTGGAAATAAAGAAGGGCTGTTTATGATGATAAAAGGTTTTTATTCATCAGGAAGGTGGAATAGCTCGAAATTCATGTAATCCAATAACATGGCTTAAATGGGATGTTTTTAAGTTTGTTTATTTTGAGAGAGTGAGCACAAGCAGGGAAAGGGCAGAGAGAGAGAGGGGGAGAGAGAATCCCAAGCTGGTTCCATGTACTGTTGGTGCAGAGCCCCACATGGGGCTCGAGCCCATGAACCGTGAGATCATGACCTGAGCCGAAATCCAGAGTTGGATGCTTCCTGACTGAGCCACCCAAGTGCCCCAGGATGTTTTTAATACATCTTTCTTGCTAACTGACAGAATAGGATGAGAGCAGAAATAGAAAACCCATGTAAGAGAGGATACTTAATAAAATTAGTAAACCTTTGATTAGACTGATCAAAAGATAGGAGAAGGTCTCATTAACCAGTCCTCAGTTGAAGGAGGATGGCACTAAAATTACACCCACGTTGATAGAAAAGCTTAGAGGGTGTAATGAAGAATTTGATGCCAGTGCATATACAATGTAGATGATGGAGCCACACGACTTACTGAAACAGACACACCAGGAAATACAGAATCTGAATAGTCTTATTAAAGAAATAGAACTTTTAAGTAATTATTAGCTTTTAACTACCCACAAAGGAAATTCCAAGTCAAGATGGCTTCATCAGTGAACCTATCACAAAAGGATGATTATGACCAAATTGTGTTCCAGGAAATGCATAGTCGGTTTAACATTCAAAAATCAATTCATGTATTTCACCACATTAACAAATCAGAAAACTGATGTCATTTCAGTAGATGCAGGAAAAGCATTTAATAAAATTTAGCGTCCATTTGTATGGGAACGGTTTTAGCAGACTACAGCTAGAACGGAACTTGATGCATCTGATGATGGTTATCAATGAAAAAAAAACCCTACAGCAACCACAGTACCAGAGATCCACGGAAAGCTTACTTTCCGAGAGTTGGGGGTTAGATGGGAAAGTAAGTACTTGTATCTCCTCTCTGAGCACTGCTGGGTTAGAGGGACAATGGCAAATAGAACAAGGTGGGAAATAAGGAATGGGAAAGAAAAAATACCGTTCAGATGTCCAGTAGTGCTGGTGGCTACCTGGCAGACAGTGCCACTAAATTCATCATGGCACCAAAAAGTTCTGTTGAGCAGCACTGTTCAAGAGAGACAATGTACAGTTCCAGCCACAATGCCAACACAGGTTTATTCGTTCCGTGATTTTGAGGAGTTCATTCTAAACCATACATGGACATGCAGAGGACTAAGAATAACCCAGACCATTGCTGCAGAAGTACACAATTCTCTGCTGAGTAGTAAAACTTGTAAAGCTGTTCTTACACAAGGTTGTAAGAAATCTAGGTAGGTCTGAATCCAGTAGACTAGCGTAGAGAATCCAAAACCAGATCCAGGCACGTATGGGCATGTGATTTATGATCCAGATGGCATTGCAGAGCAGCAGGGAAAGTCTGTCTTTGTAATAATTGGTCCTGAGTCAGTTGTCCATTTTGGGAGGGAAATGCAACTTGATTCCTGGGGTACACGTGCACAGAAATCAAATCCAAGAGCACTGCCCACCTAGGTGAAAACTCACCTTCCAGAAAATAGTAGCATTGTTTGATGACCTTGCTCTAAGGGCACCTTTCTTAAATGGGCACCAAAAATACAGATTCTAAAGCAAAAGGTGACACAAATTAGTAGATTGTACTTATCAAAAAAACACCATTAAGAGAGTGACCATGCAAACCACTTATAACCAACAAAGGGCTCATACCCAACATATGGTAAAAATAGAATGTTTTAAATTTTAGAACTGTATAAGAAATAGGTAGACTTTCTTGATAGAAACATGGAAAAGCAACGTGAATGGATATTTAAGTGGCCTTAAATGAATGAAAAGATGCTCATAGTCCCCAGGAAAATACATGTTCCCAGATTAGTGGACTACACATCTCCAGTAACACGGAGATGGAGAAGACCAGGGGCGCCAGGTTTGGTGAAGGAGCAGAGCAGACGGGCTCCCCTACACTTCCGGGGGGGAAATGGAACAGTTAAAAACCTGCAGAAATGAGAAATTAGAAACTATAGCACTTAGAAAAACAACAGGATGGCATCCCTGTATATGCCAAAGGACACTTAACAGGACCCATCCTAGTGACATTATTCGGCGTAGCTCTGAACTGGAAATAACCCAAATGTGGGTCCGAGGTGGAGTAGATGGGTCACTGTAAGGTAATGGTCAGGAGCGAGCCACAGCTCACAGGCACAACACGAAGTGAACAAACCCAGTTACATAAAGTTATCATGAACCTGGTTTGGGAGGTCAGGATAATAACTTTGGGGTAGAGAGAACTGGGTTTTGATTGAGAGGGGTCAGAGAGTGATGTGGAGGGATTCTGGGATGATGGCCATGCCCCCCATAAGTTCGGTTGATAATTATTTAAGCTCTATACTAATGATTTTTATACTTTTTCCTATATATTACAATGCGTGAATTTAAACATAGTATATAATGACACCTGTAATAGAAACAGAAGCTAATATTTTTTAAAGTACCAAGACCCATTATTCATGCTTTCTTGTGTCTGATTGTTTGAAAACATGATTATAAACCTAAGGGAATAGGCTTAGTGTAATAGTATCTCTACCTCCTAGATCGGGAAGCTAAGACTTAGAGGGGTTAAGGGATGCTGCTTGGTGCCTTCGTGTTTGTACTGTTTACAAGAGCTGTTTGTATATCACAGAACTCAGTCCTTTTTATGTATACTTAGTATATTTCTAACCAGTTTTTTGTTGTTGTTGTATTTTTGACATGTAGATGTATAGCCTCCCTTTCCCCTCATTATTTGACATTTAGGTTTCCATTTTGTTTTTCTCTCTCTCTCTCTTTTTTTTTTTTATAATTGCAGACAATACCAGGATAAACATTTTTGCGTGTCTTTGTGTACGTCGATTATATCCTTAGGCTAAAATCCCGGTTTGTTTTTTTTTTTAAGCTGAAGAGTTGTTCCATGTAGCTGAACGGACTGTATTTTTTTAGTATGAGTAAAGAAGTGTTTAGAAAATTACCCCATCTATCATGATAGTAACACTGTCCTTGCACTTACTCAGCACCTGTGTATTGATCTTGCGCCGCGGGCCGGTTAAGGCCTCAGGCTGTAAGGGAGGGACAGAAGCTAAGGTCTAAGAGCCGAGCCAAGACAGGTTGTATTCACGTTTCAGTAAGTGGCGAGGACTTGAGGTTCGCTGCTTAGAAGTCACCCTGGCATTTTCCTGAAGAAATCCAGAGTTGCAGATGGACTGGATACAGACAAAAAGAACTCGGAGGGAACTGTTTTAGTCCTGGAAGGAGACATGGCTTGTGGAGTTGAAGAGAAGGGGCTGGATTGGAATGTTCTAGGGGAGGGAAGGCGCGAGACGGTGGCTGTTCGCCTGGGGCCGGTGTCCTGGGGAAGAGAACTCTCACTTGCCGCGTGGAAGGTGTGCGGTGGGGCAGAGAAGTAGCCCTTGTGTTTAGCGGGCATTGAGCTCTGCTCTCTTCGCGGCGACCTTCAAGGAGAGGCTGTTTGCTGAGCACAGCGGGCACTCTCCCCACCAGCCTTGACCACACAGCACAGGACAGCAGTTGGGGCCGCCTGGGGCCGCTGGTGAACTGCCGGAGCTGTCCTGAGCCCTTTACACACCGTCCCCACAGCCTTCGCACGTTTTCGGAAACGAGACGCGAAAGGCCCCGCGGCTGAGGGGTGTGGGGCTCTGAGTCCCAGCTGCAGTGGCCTGGCCACGCGTCCGGGGCCTTCCCGTCGGGCCAGCGCTGCTGTCGGGCTCAGAAGCAGCCCTTGAGGAACAGTGCCCTGGTGCTGAATGGCACGGTCTGCCGTGTGGCGGGTTAGCTGGGCTGTCAGGAAGGTGGGCACCAGAAGTCTGGCCCTCAGTTTGGTGACCAGTCTTTGGTGCTTTCACCTTTTTGGCTTTAGTGTGAGATTACAAGTTTGGTTACATTGAAGAAGAAAGGTCTTCTTTTCAAGGAAGAATTAACTTTTGTTTGCTAATTACCAACTACTTGTATGGACCAGGTATTAATTTTCCATTTCTATCGTGAAGAAAATCATGACCGTGGTCCCAGCCTACCCGTGCAATAATGCTGGCTGTTTGTACTTGAGGGGAGCTTGCCAGGTCTGGATCCTCTTAGGACTGTGTCGAAAGAGTTCGGAGGAATCCAGCATCCCGTGAATTTGTGTCGTGTGTCTGTGTGCTCAGCTTTGAATGACCTGTGTGGGTGGTGAGCACCGTTAGGACACATCTTTCACTGGTGTAGGGGGTGCTGAACGGAGTATTGATCACCTACACCGAGGGGGGGAGGGATGTGAAGCAGCGTCTTGGTAGTGTTCCTTGAATTGGTTTCTAAGGAGCTGATCCACCGGAGAGGCCCTTCTCAAAAAATCAGAGATTACTTACGTAACTTACAGTTCTCGATGGAAACCTCCTGTGTGACAATAAGTATTAAGTATCCTGTTGCTTTATGAAAAGACAAGATTTTCTCTTACCACAGATTCATAGACACTCCCTTTAATGTCTGTATTTTATACCATTGAATATGGAACTGTTGTGTTGAGTATAGTTTTTTGTTTGCAGGGAGTCGTTTTAAAAACTTTTAATATTACTGAACATCCCAAATTCTAAGGTCCTTATGGAAAGAACTGTCAGCTGGGTCAAAGGATGGGGACACTGGGTATAAATACATCCTTTCAACCTCGCTTCCTGTTTTCTCGTAGGAGGAGAGACTTCAGCATGCAAACCTTCATCTGTTCGGCTCGCACCGTCATTTTCATTCCATGCTGCTGGCCTTCAGATGGCTGGACAGATGCCCCATTCACATCAGTACAGTGACCGTCGCCAGCCAAACATAAGTGACCAACAGGTTTCTGCCTTATCTTATTCTGACCAGATTCAGCAACCTCTCCCTAACCAGGTAAGTGCACAGCGTATCCGAAGTGATTTGTTGGGAGTGCTGGTTTGTTTTTTAAAATGGTGGAACAGTCAATCTGCAAAAGTGATTGGATAGTTTTCCCTTTTTCGTGCCGTACATGAGAGTCTGGATAGATATAGGATGTCAAGAAGTTTGCCAGCTTTTTCTTTTGTCTGTCTATTCCATGTATTTAAAAAAACACTTATAAACCATAACCACATTCTTTCCTTCTGTAATAGGGAGGGAAAAAGTTATTTTAAAAGAAAGTCTGTTAAAATAAAGAAACTGAGAGCTTACTTTTATACAAAGGTGGTTAAGTAGAAGAATGTAAGTCCTAGGAAAACAAGATTCCAGACTTAAGCAGAGCGGGTTTTATGCCGTTACAAACGACTTCAGTGCACAAGGATCGCAATAAATATGAAACTCCTTGAAATGGAGAAGCAAAACATAATGCAAATTAACCTTGCTGGTCATTTTTGATATTCAGACTAGAGATTTCAGCTGTTTATAAAATGGACAGGGTAGCAATAAATGCAGAAATCTCTTGGTATACACACATGTGTGTGTGTGTGTGTACATGCGTATTTTTTGTATTTCCTGAAAAAACGGCATTCACTACATTGGTTTTTGGTTTGGGGAGAATTTGTGTACTGACTGTAGTTGTGGTAAAGTTTCTTTATCCACTTAGATGAAGGGTGTGAAGACCACTGAAAAAGGCATTTAGGAATTCAGTTGCCCCTGTTTTTTTAGGCCTTTTACTATATCAAGTGATGATCAAAACTTGGAAATTTTTAATGTATTTCTTACACTGGATTAAAGGAAGTACGTTTTATTTCTGACACAGCAGTATGTGGTTTCATTGAGCACCTGGCAGCAGTTAAGTGACCTCGTGCTGAGGGGGCACCGTGGTATGGGTTGTAGGAAGGATTTTGTCCATAGTTGAGCTGACTTCACATTCATAAACTGTAGATAGCATGTGGATAGCATTCAGGGTTAAGATGCATCACGGCAGGACTTGAGAATCTGTTTTGTGCAGTGAGTTGAGGAGTTGCGTGTTTGGGAATTGGAGCAGTTGGTCCGAACGTTCAGACTCGGAAAGCGTGTGCCGGGAGCCAGCTCTGTGGCGCGTCCAAAGCACAGTGATTCGTTCGCTTTGCTCAGCTGACCCTTGGACAGCATGGGTTTGAAAGGCCCAGACCCATGTATGTGGAATTTATTTATTTATTTATTTATGTTTTGATAAATAGAGCCCAGAACTGGGAATGTATTTTCTCTTCCTTACCATTTACTTACCAGTGGTTTCCATTCTCTGGCTTACTTTAGTGTAAGAATAGAGCAGGTAGTATACAAGATACGTGTTAACCGTTCAGTGGCGGAGCTTCGGCCAGCAGTAGGCCAATCGTAACTACATTTTCAACTACCCAGTGGGCCGGTGCTTAGTGTTCCTGACCCCGCGTTGTTCAGCGACCACCTGTCCTTCTATGAAACAGTATGTTTGGATTCATTTTCTCACTTGTTCAGAAGCAGCCTAGCAGGCAGGGGACCTGTTTGTGATGTTTTCCTGCCGGAGGGACCGAGCTCCCGTCTGTGACTTCTCCAGGCATCGAAGCCGTAGACGTGGGGGTCCAGCCGGGTTCTTTCCCCTTAGACACAGTGCCTCTTGTAGAGCACCTGGCATCTGTGGAGGCCAAGAGCAGATTCCAGCCCTTTAAGGTTATTTTTATGGTTCTATTGTTGTAGTAGGTAATTCGGTTAGCACGGTACCTGTTTTTAGATACAGCTGACATCTAGTTTGTGGGTTATTTTAAAATAAGATATAATTCACTTAATATTTCTATTTTTTAGTTATAAAATATTTTAAAGGAGTCCTGTGATGTAAAAAGACTTTCTTTGTTCTTTTAATTAAAAAAAAATAATTTATTCTCAGAGAGCAAGCAGGGGGGCAGAGAGAGAATCCCAAGTGGGCTCTGCACGGTCAGCGTCACTGGCACTGTGCAGCCCAGTGCGGGGCTTGAACTCACAAATGGTGAGATCATGGACCTGAACCGAAACCAAGAGTTGAATGCTTAAGAATGAGCCACCAAGACACCCCAAAAAGGCTGTCTTATAAGTAGCAAAATTCAGCCAGATGTTTATACCAAACCCCAGGAGTTTCTGCACCTCATCAGGCAGATTAGAAGAGATTTTATAACTGAAGTGTAAAACACTAAAACTGTGGACTGGCGTGGCGTGGTCTGCAAGTCGTAAGGCATTGGCCCATTTGCAGCAGTTGAGTTCCAGTCACGTGGCCCTCTGTCTGTTCCTTGAGCGTACGATTGGGACCTTAGACTAAAGTTCTCTAAACTTCAGTCTAACTGTAAACTTCTACAATTTTATTATTTGAGTCCCGTTCTTTCTTATTAATCATTCTAGTGTTTTTTTAGGGTTTATTATATAGGTAAATTGAAAAGAACTAATAATGTTTTATTTCTGGTTATGTGAGTGGTGTGTTTTATAAAGGTTTTTAAAGAGTTTTGTCCAATAGATAAATTTAGGAAGCAAGAGAAATGGAGTAAAAGTAATCGTAGAAAATTGTGCTTTGTGTTGGGGATGCGGAGTCCCTTTGGGCCGTCAGAACGTTCACGTACCTTCCGCAGTCCTTAGACTAGGTAAGGCACGCCCTCCCTGTGCTCTTCAGCTGTTTCAGTAGCTGTCAGCATAGCAAGAAAGGCAGAATGTAGTGTTTCTAACTCGTCATTGTATATGAAAATATGAGGTAAATATCAATAAAGTGGATGGAATAGGTATTATTAAGCTAGAAAGCAATTTTTAAATAAAGACCTGGAGCTTACACTGTGTAATCTTTTCAAGAAAAAAATGGTTTTGAGCCCTCAACTGATTTAAGCAGGCTCGCAATCTACGCTTCTCTGCACTGTGTGATCTGTGTCTTCACCCAGAGCCGTCCGAGCGCTGTGAGTGCAGGGGCGTGGGTCTCTCTGGCTCCAGAGCGGGTAGTCAAGGCAGCGGGAGAGTGGCTCATACCCTTGCGGTTTAGTTCTGAGGACTCACGGGGGGAACCTGTCGGACCAGAGCAGGGGAAGGGACCGGCCACCTGCAGCCTGACGAGCTCCTTCACGGCTCCACTGAACGCCAGGGGCTTTCTTGAGGCTGTTGAAAGAAGAAGGGGGCTTGCTCTGGTCCTCGCCATGCTCCTGGCTTTTCTGCAGAGAAGGGAGATGTCAGACACTCAGGAATCAGCCTTGAGTCTAGCGTAGATATGTAACTGAATGTTTGGAAAAGTCATTACCTAACTTTGGATTTGTGCTTATAGCAAGCAGCGCAGAAGATTTGGCTACCAGGCCTGCACTCGCCGTGAAAGTTATCGGAGGGAGTGTTATTTGGTTCTTTCCATATAGTTTGAGCGCCTGCTCTGTACAAGGTACCAGTTGAAGCAAAGAAACACAGTCTGGTCTGAAGGCTGATTGTGGGCAGAATACAACTGGTTTACGTATATACATACGGACATATATACGGACGTAATATACGGATGCTCCCAAAGTAGTAACTTCTTGTGCCACAAGTATATAAGAAAAGTAACGTATTTAGAATTAGCTAAGCAGTTGATTTAGAATTAGCTAAGCAGTTTGGCCTTATAGACAGAGTTGGCCAACTGTGGAAGGGGTGGTGATGTTTGAGAAGTGCCAAGCCCATAGCACACACTCCTGTTGGGTGCAGGAACCCCGTTGCTACTCAGTCCGAATTCCATTCCAGTCCAATTTCTCATGTGCCCTGTACATTCAAGATTGTTGTCTAGATTGTGTGATTTGGGTGTTTTGAGTGAGCATAATCACTCCTGGAAAGATGTGGTCACTGGTTCTTTTGTTCAGACATTGAAATACCAGTGGAATTGTAAATGGGTGAGTTAAAAGTTTAAAGAAACCCACTCACAGTTTTGTATTTAAGTTATTTTAACAAACCCATATGCTTATGTTACTGATGTTTAGTAAGCATAACTATGGGATGGTGCCCTACGAGTAGCCTAAAAGTGACTCAGCCGAGAGGGTAGAATTGAGGCCTCCCCTAACCTGGAGCCCCCAGCCCATGTGTGGTTCGGAGCCCGGGACTGTCGGGGTCTCCGCGCCCCTCTCGCTGGTGCCCTTTCCGAGTCGCGGAACTCCGGGCCCCACCTGTGGAAGCTGGTGACAGGAACGTGGCTCATCCTCAGGAGATCGTGGCATGGATGCCCTGAGAGATGCTGAAGTGTGCGGGCTCCTGGCACTGCGCATAGCAAGCACTGGTTTCTCGTATTTTATTATGAACTACTTTTAAGTCATTCCTTTGTTTCTACCCACAGTTATACCTTCTCTCAAACTTTTCTCAGAGTGGTTGAGGTTCTGGAAGACCTTGCAGTGGGGTGTAGCCGCATTCCAGTGCTCAGAGGACTGTCTTGCTGAGTGAATTCCCTGCATGAGAAAACATTGCCAGGGTCTTAAAAAATAAAGAAGGAAATATGTTAAGGCAAACCTTTTTCATTATCTTAAATGCTTATAGCATCTATTCACATAAAAATAATTGACATGCTTATTACCAGTATTGTCTCTTCATTAAATCACGTCTCCAAGGAACAATATAAGAATAAAATATCCTGTGTATCTCACTGTACCGACTATTGATATTTAGCAAAATAAAACGGCATATATTTGAAAAATTAAGTAATTCAGATTTTCTTACTAGTTGCTTGCTGCTCTCTTTGCAGACATACAGTTCTAACCACCAAACGGTTTTACCCCCTTAAACTTTATTTGGAACTTTAAGGAGTCAGGGATCACAAGGACAGATATCGAATTAATAGTCTACTACAGTAATTCAGTGAAATTACCATCTGGGCAATAGCTTTCAGAGTTAGGATATAGAGGCAGAGGAAACCAATGTTGTTGTTAGTTTTGGAGACAGTGTACCCGGGAAACTTGCTGCGATCACTCCCATTCCCTCACACCAAGGGGATGGTGACTCTATGTCCACCATCATCTTATAGGCCAACTCTCTCTCTTGTTGGTGTGGGTTGACTTGCTTAATTATCTTAAGACTCCAGACATTTCTGTGAGGCCTTCATATGGTGCATTTGCTGTCTTTCAGCCCCTCACCTTGACCTGACCTGAGTGTCCTTGGAGAGGGGATATGCCAGCAGCTTCCGGCTCAGGCGGTAGATTTTAGTGGCACCAGTGTCTGTAAGAGCTAGAAAGGAACCCTGGATGGCTGGTGATAGTGACTGTCGGTCCCTTGATGCACAGCATTGGTTTTGAGGATCTGCTGATTGCAAGGAGCCCTGGTGGGACAGCGGCCCAGGATCACGGGCACGCTGGTCGAGGCATTCCCGATTTGTGCACAGAGGCTGTCCCTGCCCCAATCCCCCCGTCTGGCAGGAAGCCCACAGGGTAACTCTGACTACCTGTTAGGTGGTGAAAGGGATGCTGGTTAGGATGGGCGGGGGAATGTTAATGGAATGTGGTTGAAATTAGTTTTTAAAGCAATTCATGAGCTTTAAGATGTTCTCTGGAACTTATTTGTGGTCTACTTCTATAATTGTAAGTAAAGATTTTGTTGTTATGGATTCATTGGTTGACTCAAGAGGTATTTATGAAACATCTTGTATGTGCCCACCACTGTTTTAGGCAAAGAGAATATAACATTGAACAAAGGAATTCCTGAGTTTATGTAGAGTTTTTCATGTAGTGGGGGGAGAAGGGGGAAAAACTAAAACAGGTAAATGAGTAAATGTAGTAGGTCAGGTGATGCTCAGTGCTAAGCGGGGGAGGGAGTATGGAGGGTCAGCTCGGGCGTGTTACCGTGGAGAGCGGGTTTTGTTAAAGACACAAGTGTGGGTTTCAGCCTTGCTTACAGAGCAGATGTTCGTCAGAAGGCCAGGTCTGGGGGGTGCGGGGCCGTACATCTGGAGCACCGGGCTCCAGTCTTGCCCCATGGCCGCCTTGCTTCATGGCGCCAGTCGGTCCTGACGCCGTGTCCTAGGAAGCTGAAAGTTGGGTTTGTCTTGGTCTTTGCCTTTTGTTAACCAGGTCGAGCTTTAGGAATAATTCAGAAGAACTTTTTCCTTGTATGATGGAGAAGTCCTCTTGGGCAGTATCATGTGCATCTGCCGGGCCCAGGGGTGGGTCTCTGATCCCACTGTTTAATTTGGGGAACAGGATCGAAAGCCACAGGCACATTCTCTTCTAAATTTCACTTATTTGTTCCAGTGGTTGTCTTCATTGGTATCTAGTCGACAGAGCTGACTGAGAGAGAATGTCTAATCTTCTAATGTAGATGTCTTTTTTTTTTTTTTTAATATATATACACAGGTTACAGAAGAGAGAGGATTTATACCGGTGCACTATAGTTAAAGTGCTAGTCTTTTCTGTCTATTTAAGGTGATGCCTGATATTGTCATGTTACAGAGGCGGATGCCCCAAACTTTCCGTGATCCAGCAGCTGCTCCCCTGAGAAAACTTTCTGTTGACTTGATCAAAACCTATAAGCATATTAATGAGGTAAGAAGACTCATTTTTTCTAGTAGTGTCTCTTGCAATAGAGCAGGGAAGAAAAGTTACTTTGTGGCTTTTTAAAATATACTAAACATTATTCCCAGTGATTATAATATTGATGATTATTGTGTAGACTGGTAAGTTAATGATGTATAGATAATATAATCATGTAAAAGAAAATAGCTATATTAACAAGAACTGCAAAAAATTAGGTGATTATAGGATAACTTTCCTTTTTTCCAAGTTGTATTTAATATATGCTGAGATATTATTTCTGTAATAATTCTTTTCTAAAGCAAGAAAGGAGAAAGGGAGGGAATGATGACACTGCAAAATTATGCATATGTTAGAATTTTGCATAAGTTATTATATATCTGTTTCTGTTTTTTTGCCGTGATGTCATGAAACTCAAGATACCTGTCTAATCTCGAGATAACAGGCATTTGGCCTAGTTTATTTGATGTATCTCTATTTCTATGGCTTTCAGTTGTCTTTAAAATTTTTCTGTGTGTGCTTTTATTGTAAGATATTTGAAAGCCTTTTTGGTGGATGTAAATAGAGTAAAAATCATAGCACTTTGAATTACTCATTTCAACTTGGCTCTTTGCACCCCAGAATTATTATTTTGGTGTCTTAGGCCTTTGGCTTGATGGCCATCTGCTTCTAGCCGCAGCTCTAGCTCCGTAATTAATTAGGAAGTGAGCTTTTGTGGAGAAGAGTGGATGGGAAGTCTGCCCCCTTTCATACCAAAGGCTTGTCCCCTTCCAGCTCTGGAGCCATTTAACCTGAAGAACGTTCTTGCACACGTGTACAGTTTGTATCAGTTTGATGACGGGTAGTGTGGCATGGTGGCAGGCTGAGACTGGAATGCTCTCAGTGACCAGCATTTCTCAGTTGGATATTGCACACACTTGTGTTAGAAAAGATGTGCCAAACCAGCTCTCAATTATCTGAAATCCCCGATACAGGGTTAACAGCTTAGTAATGTCCGTTTGTTAGTATCGGGGAAATTGTTAACAGACGCGCTGTTAACCTGTCGTGAAACCGAAGTTTCCCAGTAGTGTTGTTGAAGCTGGTTTCTAACCATTTTGGCACCTTGTAAACTAGACTTTTTCTGGTGTTATTCTGTGCAGTGTAATTTATAATCTCCTCCGTTAGTTACCAGTGACTTGAACTATTGCCTAGTCTACTTGTTATTTGTTACTGGCTTTAGAAACAATTTTGTAAGAACACATAGGAGGAAAAGATCTCAGCTGTGATCGGCGACAGGATTAGTGTGGGGAAGGGGACGGAGTGGCTAGTTTTCATTAATTGTTATCATACTATAGGCTTAAACCAGGAATGTCTCAGAGGGCCTTTTGTATTAGTAAAATTTTAGTTCATATACATCTAAACATTTCACTTTTAAAGCCTTTTGCCGTAAGGTTAAATATAAAATTGGGACGGCCTGGCGGGGTGTGCAGGAAGTTGGTAGGAAGGTGAAGAAGCTCTTTATTTGGTTTGGCATGTGTGGATTACATCAGCATCTGCGCCCCCGCCCCCACCCCAAGTCCCTCATAGTACACTCGCACGAGTGTATATAAATTCTATGCTAGTTTAAGAAATCAATATAAATCAGACTCTGTTAGTCTTCTTGAATGGGCTCCTTTGACTAGTCACTTAACATCTATTGATAAGATGTATAACCAATAGAATTTAAAGGTGATTTTCACTGTAGATCTTTTTCAGTGGTTATATATCAGTGTCATTTCATAATTCAAATAGCAACTATAGAAAATTCTTTATTTCATTTTTTTGTATTTGTTATAAAGAATAAAAATTCATAAGTTTCTTCCAAAGGGCAAATTGTCTCCTGTATACTTTCTCTCTCTCTCTCTCTCTGTCTCACACACACACACACACACACACACCTCCTTTGGGCTCCTTTAAAGATTTAAATTATACAGTTAACACTGGTACATTCTCATTTCAGGTTTACTATGCAAAAAAGAAGCGAAGACACCAACAGGGCCAGGGAGACGATTCTAGTCATAAGAAGGAGCGGAAGGTTTACAATGATGGTTATGATGATGATAACTATGATTATATTGTAAAAAACGGAGAGAAGTGGATGGACCGTTATGAAATTGACTCCTTGATAGGCAAAGGTTCCTTTGGACAGGTAATTTAAAGGAAAATGCTGTATTTCCTAAAACTAGAGCTTCCTAGTGAATGATGTTGTTAACGCTTTTTCCTCAGTAGTGCACTTCCAGTGTCTGTGAGGGGACGTAAACAACGGGCACGTAAGTATTGGGGTTCTCATGGTTCTTCATGGTTAGTAAAACTGTATCAGCTCTAAAAACTCCATGAGACTTTGTTTCCACATTTACTTTTCAGAACTAGCAAGCAAGTACTTAGCTTACTAATACGTGAGTTGATCGGAATCACTAATAGGCAGTAGTATTGCCCCTTTCAACGAGACTCTGTATGGTCTCTGGATGATATCTTTGTGAGAGATAATTACCTTCCTGTCTGATACTCCTCTTCGAAAATAAGAGTTCAGTTGGCACAGTAGGTGCCCTGTGACTTCCTCTTGCTGGATTTTTCTCGTAGCTTCTCTTCTGTTACCAGGCCTTGAAGTGGGCCGATGTCTTCAGGGTTTCCTCTTCCTGTTCTCGCAGCACCAGCAGGGCTGATACTGTGATGGGGGTGGTCGTGATGGAAAGGATCCTCCCTGCCCACCCAGCCTCAGCATAGAGCACAAAACCCTAAATATGCTGTCTCTCGCATGGCCTGTGCTCAGACTGAGGCCACCACACCCCCGTCCTTGCACTCTTAAAAAACTTTTCCTCTGGCTGTGGACCGGCCCAGCTGCCCCCACGTGTCCGTCCTCTCTCAGCGAGTCCCCGGGCTCTGTTTGGTTTGAGGTGTGATTTACTGTTGACCCAAGTCCTCTTTGGCATGTACCCTTTGTGTGGTGAGTCCACTATTAACCTGCAGTCCAAACTTCTTTGGACTTTTCAGTGATGAGGATAGAATGGGGTTCAAAATGATTTTCCTGAACTACCTTTAAAGAAAAAGTTTTTTGTTTAGTTTTGGAGTTTTTTAAAAACTCTGGAACCTGCATGCTCCTATTTACCTATTCCTGCTCTGAGAAAGCAAAGAATGCCTTTTTGCAATCAGTGAGGGAAGATGCATCATGTGCCAGTCTGATCGTGCTTAGGACCAAAAATATACTGTGGGCTGTGAGCAGCCACAGGTGGAGACGCAGAAAATCTCAGCTATTAAACCTGTAAGGAGATACAGACAAGATTGCTAGAAGGCCTTTGTAACTCCAGTGTGGCTCTTCAAGGCCCTGATGTCACCTGCATAAATTATCTGCCCTTTCCCACTTTCAAACTTTCAAGTAGTTCCGGTAATCGTACAGAGCTCAGGGACCTTATCCTTGGTTTGTAACCTCTTTTTCTCTGACTTAGGGGTTTCTTGGGGTTTCGGGAGTCCCTCTATATGAAGTATTACTTTTCTGTCAGAGCCAGCTTCTTCTCCATCAGGGTCTCCTAAGAAAAGGCATGTCTAAGACCCGGCTTTTATTTAGTAAGGCTGCCTGTGCCTTAGCTCTAGGGATTGCTAGATCAAGTCTCCACCTTGAAAACTGTACCCCCCTTTCCGGCGGCTGCCTTCCGTAGGACAGTTTTCTAACTTCTGTGTCGTCCACCGTGGAAGTCGTGGCCATACAGCCAGCTCTCTAACTTGGTTTTCCATTTTTGTTGTTTTGCTCTGTAGTTTTCCCTAAATATGTAGTCTTTGAGTTCAGACGGATGTTTTTCTCCTCCCCTTCACTTTAATTTTCTCACACGTTAACTCCTAAGAGCAAGTGAGCACAGTTAAAGCTTTGAAAAAACTGAGGCCTGTTGACCTCAGAACCCATTTCATCGGGTTAGACTGACGCCTCCCGTTGGGTGAGGTGTGTTCAGTTTCAGGCCTGTCACTCACCAGGTAATGGCTTCCATGCTGACTGGGTCAGACTTTCTCTAAACTCTGCCAGATCCTTATACGGTGCTCCTTCATTTTTTTTTTTTTTTTTTTTTTTTTTTTTACCAATGGTTATGAGTTCTGATTGCACAGTGAAATCTCCCAGGGAGCTTTGGGGGTCTGGGGGTGCACTGGCGGACAAGGACTGGCTCTAAACCAATTAAACCAGAATCTCTCTGGCTGGATTCTGTGCATTTGTATTTTTTCAAGTTGCCTGTTGAATGTGTAATTCAGGGTCGGAAACCATTGCTTTAGCATTTAGCCGGTTAACTATTTGCTAAGTCAGTAAATAGTTGGGTCCCTGTTAGTGGCCTTTGTCCTGGAGACCATTAGCATCTGGGCATAGAACTGCAACTCTTGGTGCAGTCAGTATAGTCAGTGAAACAGAAGAATGTCAGAGCCGCGTGGTCAGATGTTTACAGGAGTAGTCTCTGATTTTAAAGACAATAGATGGTATTTTTTAGAATTGGGTGAAACCAGAAATAATTGCATTTTTCATTCTAAGTTTGATTTTTTTATAAAGAATTTTAATAAGTTTATCTTTTGAGAGAGACACAGATAGTGCAAGTGGGGGAGGGGCAGAGAGAGAAAGAATCCCTGCCAGCGTCATGCCAGTGTAGAGTCTGATTCGAGGCTTGAACTCACGAAGCTGCGAGATCATGACCTGAGCCGAAACCAAGAGTCAGATGCTAAACCATCTGAGCCACGCAGAGGCCCCTCCAAGTTTGATTTTAATTGGACCATTTATAATCTATCATTGATCATGTATTTACCCTTGACAGTTGTAAATCTTGGAACATGCATTCCATTCTCTTCCTCTCCTTTAGTGGTACTCAGCCTCCACTTTGGAATCCCTAGGAGTTCTACCTACATCTCCAGGCTTTCTCAATGTGCTAGAAAATGCATAAAACTCTTAACCTGTTCAGATTATATGTATTATAAATAAAAATTAACATTTAATTAGAGTGCTCTGATTTGTGGATCATTTTATTAGTGTATTGATTTCCTGATTTTTTAAATGTTTAGTGTGTATGAGAGAGAGAGAGAGAGAGAGAGAGAGAGAGAGAGAGATGGAGCGTGAATGGGGGAGGGGCAAGAGTAGAGGGAAAGAGAAAATCCCAAGCAGGCTCAACACTGCTGGCCCAGAGCCTGACTTGGGGCTTGGGCTCCAGCAAATCATGAGATCATGACTTCAGCCAAAATCAGGAGTTGGATGCTTCTGACTAAGCCACTCAGGTGCCTCTGATTTTCTACTCTTTTATGTAAATGTCTTTGTTAATAATATGAAACTCCTTTTAAATGAGTAAACTTAAGATGAGAGGTGCACATGGTGATTTGCTTGTGGACACTCCACTTCCCTTAGCATTGGTTCCTACTTTAAAACTATCAAAATTCGCTAATTGTGGCTTTTAACTTCTATCATGGAATTTTCTTGGTAATTTGTATTAGATTTTTTTTTTAGTATAAACTTATTCTTTTGTTATATACCCATGTTTATGAAAATTTAATTTAAGGTCAGGAAGTTTCCTATATTTTTCAAATGACTCAGAACATTATTTTGAATACTTTACATGAGGGGTGCCTGGGTGGCTCAGTCAATTGAGTGTCCGACGTCAGCCCAGGCCATAATCTCACAGTTTGTGGGTGGGTTTGAGCCCCACGTTGGGCTTTGTGTTGACAGTATGGAGCCTGCTTTGGATTCTCAGTCTTACTCTCTGTCTGCTCTCCTCCACTCGTGGGTACTCTCTCTCAAAAATAAATAAACGTTAAAAGAAATCTTTAAAAAATGATTTACACATATACTTGAGATTTAAACCAGGTTTTTCTACCATTAGAAGGTTGGAAGAATTGTTTTATAGTGTTATTTAGTAAAAAAGGTAAAAAAAGAAAAACCAAAGCTCTTGTCAAGTTGTAGAGTTTGTTTCTGGAGAAGGGAGTTAATCTAGCTTTTGTTAAGAGGGTGATATTGTGGATATTTAGAAATAGTGTATGGATACAAAAGAAATTTAAATGAAAAGATTGACTTAAAGTTACTGTAAAGTCGTAAATGGATGCTACTGAATGGAAATGAACAGGACCTCTTCTTAGGGAGATCAGAAGATTGAGAATTAGGTAAATATACAGTTAAAGTTAGTGTAGGATGTTGTGAAATTGTTGCCACTAATAGAGAATTATTCATCTTCTTTCTCTTTTAGGTTGTAAAAGCATATGATCGTGTGGAGCAAGAATGGGTTGCCATTAAAATAATAAAGAACAAGAAGGCTTTTCTGAATCAAGCCCAGATAGAAGTGCGACTTCTTGAGCTCATGAACAAACATGACACTGAAATGAAATACTACATAGGTAAACAAACCGGCAAACAAAGCCTTGTGCCCTCACAGGGACCAGAAGTTTGAGTTCATGGTTATTTTTGAATGAAAATGTGTTGATTTTTAAAGTGATACGTTAAAAATTCAACTGTTTATTTCTGTTGGAGGGCATAGATTTATGTAAGTTACTCAATCTGGCAGTAATAATCTAAATCTTGGGGAATGTGCATTCCTCGTGGTGTGTAATTTAGAAACACAAGAATCGTATCCTGTTTTGCACCTTACTAGTGCCATTTGTTTTTCCCTAGTGATGCTCTTTATCCAGGGGTCCTCTTTTTGGTTAACTTTAGCTGTTTCTCCTGCAACTCAGAAATTAGAAGTAAGCTAAATATAATACAAGAATAGAACTGGTTTTGGAATGTCTGAGCCAAGTTCGCAGACTCCCTCTCAGGCTATTTGTCAGTTTGACAGCATTAGAAGCTGTTAAGACTTAATACAACAGGAAAGAGGTAATAGCCGCTGATTCTTGAACTCCTGTCCTATTCCTTGTGCTTTTCTTTTGTCATCTGTAGCAGAGAAGTCCTATAAAGAAAGTGGTACAGTCTTTATATTATAGACCGTTCTTAAAAAGAGTAACATCCCCACGATCCCAAGGACTCTGCAGCTGGCGTCTGAAACCACCTCTGCCTCAGCCTAGACCCTGTGTTTATTTCCTTGTCTTAGAGTGGTTTTCCTGAAAACAAAAGGGAAAAATCACGGAAATAGTGAAGTCTCGGGTCAGTTGATATATGGGCACAGCATCTAAAGATACCTTCCTTACTACTGTTCTCAGTCAGATCTAAGATGCCAGGGGTCGTAAGATCCCATTATTTTATGTGCCAAGAAACAAATTGCTACCAAGAATAAATATAAAATACCATCAAGTTTTAAGATTGAGACCTTAGGATCAGCTAACTATAAAAGTTTCTGTAGGTTATGTATACATAGCAACTCATTTTCAGAAATGCTGGCCTGACTTGATAAACATGAGGTTAAATTATTTCTAACAAAACCTTTTTATGAATAATTGGGCATTATGATTCTTTAGTCTGCCCAGAATGGTGGGAACAAAAGATGGATGTTTAAAGGTGTAAGATTCAGATACCAAGATTAGATTTCCTTTATGAAACAGCCTTCATTCCCTAGTGTTATGAAAAAATGACCTTCATATTATTAATTTTTCTTAATTTCTTCTCTGTAGAGAAAACCTGATCTAATCCAGAGTAATAACATTTGTATTTATAACTTTTTCTCTTTTTTTATGTTTATTTTTTATTTTTGAGAGAGAAAGAGAGAGAGAGATAAAACAAAGCGGGAAGGGGCAGAAACAGAGGGAGACACAATCTGAAGCAGGCTCCAGGCTCTGAGGGTCAGCACAGAGCCCAACTTGGGGCTCAAACCCACGAACCGCAAGATCATAACCTAAGCCGAAGTCAGACACTTAACCGACTGAGCCTCCCGGGCTAAAACCTTTCACATTCACTGCACATTTGCTGTTCAGTGTCAGTTATAACTTGTGTAAATTTGAGCTTGTTTTCATTCAAGGGGCTTAGAATCTTAAGGACATTCGAAGGATACTTGACTTGTAGTCTCAGAACATCTTCCTCCTCACTCTTGTGTGTTGTGTTTTGACTGTTTGCTTAAGTAGTAGAGAGAATGTTGATAGCATTACTATAACATTTTAATTCTGCCTTATTGAAAGAAAACATGCAAACTTACAGTAAGTATTTAATAAATGTTAGCTATTCAGTTGTATATAATAATGGGTGTCAATTTTGTTTTTAATAAACTGACTTTAATTAATGGCATTAATCACTATAGATGCTTTTTGCATGCATTATTTTTTAACGTTTTTATTTAGGAAGGTGGTGAATGTACAGTGTCTCAAGAAACTGAGGCTCTATATTGGAAAACAAGCAAAAACTTTAGAATTAGACATATCCCTGCCAGGAGAATTGATACTTAGATTTAAGATGTCTCACAGTCATATTTCTCTTTTATGATGTGAGTAACTTACTTTTGTTTTGAAGTGATTGATAAGTATAATTTAAAAAAAATCTTTACCATGTAGCATAATTGCTCACCTGGATTATTTGGTGTCTGTCGTGAGCTAGTTAAAATTCAGTTGAAGTTTAGAAGAAAGTCTTGCTTACCCTCCACAAAGTTCAGTTATTAAAAAGATAACGATATCCCCAAGTTTAGTGAAAAAGATTCGTAAATATACTTGTGTTTGAGCTTTCTTTGACAGTGTCTTTAGTGCTCAGCCCATTGTAGCTACTCAGTAAATGAATAATGATTTGGAAAGTCATGTGAAACCAAGTGGATTGGTCTTCCAGTTGAAGAACTTTCTGATCATAGAGCTTCTTAAAGGAATTTTTGTAATTACACTGGAATTTTGACATCAGTTGCATTTTACATTCTTTTTGTGGCTACTGCTTCATCAAAATAAAACTCTTGACCGTGTCTCTGGGGTGTCTTATTGCACGTGGAGCTGTGTATAGTATTAAACCCATGAACTTCACTGATTAAGAGCAGCTATTATATGCTCTTAGGTAACCGTTAAGGAGTCTGTTTATTTACAGGGTGTTGAGTTGTACTGTAGGCTCCTATAGAGCAGTGTAGGATTTGTATTAGTTACCAGCTTTGGATCGTATGTACCAAGAATGATGTGAAGCCAATGTTGAGGGGCCCTGCTCCTGGGGAGGCTGTTCAGGACTGCTTCCAGGACCACACAAGGTGTCCCCCATTCTCAGGGACCAGACATTGAATACCGTCGTAGTCATTCCAGATAGATCCGTAGAGAAACCTCTGTTTTTATGAAACTAAGAGACCAGAATGAAGGTAACCTTGACAGATGGTGGTTTTATGTCATTCCAGCTGAGTTACAAGTGTTCAGCTTGGTATATGTAAGAATTTTATAGTGAAGGGCAGCACTTTACTTTATTGGATGACCTCATCTGATGTGCAGTCAGTGTTAGTACTAAAAGCACAATCTTTGAAGCAATTTAGTGTGTATTAAGCCTTTTTAGAGGGTCAACAGTGATCGCACGTAATGGCTTCTGTACTCTCTTTTTCTCATTCGTAAGCCTGCTTACAATTTCTTCTTGTGATTGGGCTTTATTTTCAAGTTTTCCCAAACCTTTGGTTGTGCACAAGAGATCCCATATGCCAGGTTGATGAACATAATCAGATGCCTTGATGATGAACTCTAATTCTTGTAAAGCATGCTGTTCAAATCCTTGCTGTATTTGTCTAAAAGAAAAACGATCTATGCTGTCCTTCGACAGTTGTTACAGGAAATTGCTAGTGCGGTGTAAGGCTCAGCAAAGCGGAATGTGGATATAAATTGGAGCCTGAAAGCCTTCCCAGAGGGAGCCGCCTACCCCACTGTGGCCACCACCTGGAGATCCCAGTGGGTGGGGCTTAGATGAAGTTGTGAGGTTGGGCTGTTGGAGTAAAAAATGCCTTCTTGTAGAAGGGAGCAGAAGGTTCCTGAAGTATTCTCAGTATTGTTTGTTGGCTTGCTATGCGTGTTTTCAGACCTGATTTTTTTTTTTAACTAAGAATTTTGGGGCTACCTCCCACATTATATTGCTTATTGGCAGCACCACACCTGTTTAATTCAGCAGATGAGCAATTTAGAAATTCCTGACTGGTTATAGAATGTGCTGTTAGTGCAGAATGCCGATCTCCAAATTTTAAATTGGTTTTCACTCTACATTTGACGTGGAAATGTTGTAGATTGTTGAGAGTTCATGCATACATTATTCTCCTCTTATTGGGATATATAATTTAAAATGAAACATTTTTTTCTCTTTCAGTGCATTTGAAACGCCACTTTATGTTTCGAAACCATCTCTGTTTAGTTTTTGAAATGCTGTCCTACAACCTCTATGACTTGTTGAGGAACACCAATTTTCGAGGTGTCTCTTTGAACCTAACACGAAAGTTTGCACAACAGATGTGCACTGCACTGCTTTTCCTCGCGACTCCAGAACTTAGTATCATTCACTGTGACCTAAAACCTGAGAATATCCTTCTTTGTAACCCCAAACGCAGTGCAATCAAGATCGTTGACTTTGGCAGTTCCTGTCAACTGGGGCAGAGGGTAAGTATATTTCAGGACTTGTGAATTAAAGTAGAATTAGGTAAAAACAGTGTAGGTAGATATTTGAGATGTTATTAATGTGTATATAATTCAGAGGTAATCACGGGATGGTTATCTTTAAAATGTGCTGCTTGAATCACATTGTGTTGAAACCTATTTTGGGAAAGTGTCTCCTAAAATGCAAATAGTAAGGTTTTGAATTAGAAGGTATTGGCTTTTAAAAATGGGCTTAAAAAATTATATGTGTGCCTAAAAGAGAGAAAAGAAGATGAGTGAACTAAGTATTATGTGAGCTGTATATTTTCCAGGGATAGGTGTTAGTATAAATTTGGGGGATATTCCAGTACTAGAACGTTGAGTCCTTGCTGTGAAATATTTCTCTAAAGATCAAGATAAATGTTTTTCTTCAAACACTGATAAGTTAAAAAAAAAATCGGGTAATTTTGCATTACACTTGGTGATCTAGTATAGAAATTACACAGTTGGTGTACTTGTGTTGATAAATAAGTTTAAACCTGTTTTTCCCTGTATAAATTCTGACACATGTCCAAACTGGTTTTCTTCAGACTGCTAAAAACAGACCTGTCTATAGCAATAAATAGATTTAGATTTAGCTGGTTTAAGAAAGCAGATTTTTCCTGCTGTCCTTTCTAGCGTTATGAAAGCTACCTTTAACAGCGGGTTTTGCATGTAAAAAAGATGTCATAGGTTGCTCTCTTCTTGAAAGGAATTCAAGTCATCATTTGATAATATTTTACTCATTTCAGACACCGTTCCTAGTTACTTAAAAGTATTGAAACTGCGCTTCTTAGTTACACAACTAACATTCAGATACTGTTTCATGTTGGCTTTCTGCTTCTTGTTTTTCCCAGTTAGATTTCTTATCCTGTGTAACTTTTTTCCATGTTTTAAGCATGGCCGGTCAGTTTAATCATCAGAGTTCATAGCCAGTTAACAGGACTATCTGGCTTTCTGTCACTTTCTACAATCTTAGGGTAGCAGTGGGAAGCAAAGTTTGCCGTTTCAGATGGCTCTGAAAATCAAGAGATGTGCATAGTTGTTGATTGGGATAAAGTAGATTGTGAACGGCAGATATACGCTCATCCTGAAAGTCATTTGAATAGATTTAGGTTTGGAAAATCCTCCCTCCCCAACCACCGCCATTAAACCTAAATCTTGTGTTGCGGGCTAATATCAAACACTACTGTGCTTCTCCAGCCAAACTGAGGCGACTGTCCCTTTAGCTCCGTGAGGTTTATGCACGGTGAGCGCGTCAGGTCAGAGAGATCCTTCCTAAGATGCCCACGTGGTGACCCTACTCTGCACCTGCTGGTTCAGGGCGGCAGACATGTTTCAAGGGATTTCGGTGCACAGCCTTGTAGAGGGCCCAGCCACTGCTTTGACCAAACCAAATAGGTGAGCAGCAGATGTGAGCTGCGGAAGAAGACCCTGTCAGAAGTAGGAAGTCTTCGGGGCTCACTGAGGCTGCTGGCCTTCTACAGGCTTGGAGATATAATACTTCTTCCCTGTCCCTCTGAATTACACTTTCTTCTTCCTGCCAAGGCCTTAGGTTTGGGGTTGATCTGCTTTTGGGGGCATCAGATTACTCTTAGAGACGCAGCTGGAGTTTTAGGTGGGAGCCACAAAAGCATTCTTGAGAGAGCACCACGCTGCTGGCTACCTAATTTGAGTGTCAAGTGTGAGGAAGTTTAGTTAGGATTTTCTTTCTCTTTTTGAATAAAACTTTATTTGCTTTCACAATATTACTAGATAAAAATTTATAATTGCTGAAAATGAATTGGCCTCTTAAGACATTCTCCAATTACTTCATTGAAAGTATCCATTTCTGGATTTTCCCCCCCTAAGAATTTTCAAATTGAGGTGGGTGGGGGAACTGGGCAGAGAAGACGTGGTTGATCAGAAATGACTCCCAGTTGGATTTTATCGGGGGGTGTTTCTCAGAGTTATCTGTGAAACTAGTACAGTAATAGACATCTCAATTTTCATTTACATCGTGCTGAGTTTATTTGACTTAAAGCTGAAATGCATTCTTTCTTTAGGTTAGCTAAAGTACAGTTTAGTCCTTAAGTTAATGACAAACCAGGTTCTGTCCATGACAGGAAAGATTAGTAGGGAGACACTGTTCTCAATAATGTCTTTTTTCTAGTAAAGCCTAATCGTTTTAAGGTGTATCTTGATTCCCAGTTCAGATTGGACTGGATGGAAGGCTTGAATTGTATGCTTCACATTTCACAGTCAGATTAACCACTCTCTTGAAATGTTTAATTGTTTAAATGGTGTTTGTAGCATAAAGTTGAAATTGTAAATGGAACCCAAACTTACTTATTTTTTCTGTTGATATTAGAGAAGTGTTTTTAACTCAGTGTTGAGTGCAATTAAGCAAAACTTAATAATTAATATGACCTTGCAATATATTTCAGATATACCAGTATATTCAGAGTCGCTTTTATCGGTCTCCAGAGGTGCTACTGGGAATGCCTTACGACCTTGCTATCGACATGTGGTCCCTTGGGTGTATTTTGGTTGAAATGCACACTGGAGAACCTCTGTTCAGTGGAGCCAATGAGGTACGTGATGGTTGCTGTCTAAGTTTGGTTTCTGTTTTTGTAAGTTCCTTTTGTTCTTCATCTGTGACCGTGTGATCTTAAATTTTTTTTGAGGAAGAGGTGTCTGCTTGTAATTAAGTTAAATGTTCAAATGTTGGGTCAGTTTTGAATTTATGTTATCCATTTAAAAATATTTTCAATAATTATAATGGTGAGTTTGGACCTTGAGGTGGGAAGTGAGATCTTTTCCTCTGTTGATAAGGAGAACTATAAGTTAGGTTAGAAAGTGTTAAGCATTTTGCTTTAACTTTTACAGATTTTAAGTATAACATAACAGAAAAAGATTACAAAGTCACAGGGGCCCCTCTGAAAAGAGTGTAATTTTGAGAGTATGATTTAGAAGTTGAGAAGTGGTGACCAGTAACCTCGGTGGATATTTGATCTGACTAATTTAGAGTGAATTAGGATTATAGAGTTTTAGAGCTGCAGACTGTGTGCACTTCTTCTAATTCTTGGGTTTTCAGTCTGTTCTCATAAGGGGTTTGAAAGCCAGAGGCGGTGCCTAGGCAGGTGTGGGAGGGGCCATGCTCTCTTGTGGTCAGAGGAGTTGGACTTTCGCTGGCTTTTAAAACCTTATGAGTTTTTTGTTTTTTGAAGAAAAGTTAACCATTGCAGATTTCGATCAGTCCGTGCACTTATGAATAAGAAAAGAAGGACCATGACTTACACAAGGTTGTATAGCTGTTGACATGGCATCCGGAACTCATGCCTTCCATCCTTCTAGTTCACTTGAACTGCAGGAGTAGTGAGCTGCTCGGGGGCAGTGGCTGGCGTAGTGTGTGTTTGGAATTGTTTTGTTATCTTTAATACTACCCCTGTAAATCAGTATCCATTTCATGAGCTTAACCAGTATTAAATTCTGTTGTATTAATTACATTATAACTGAAATATAATAAAATATAATTAACTATGTTTTATTAAATCATGTGAAACGTAAGTGGCTTCCATCTCACTCACTGTAAAAGCCAAATCCTTTGGGGGACTCCCTCTGACTCCCGCGTTCTCTCTGCGCCCTTGCCTCCCCACCCTCTCTCTGGACCAGCACGCAGCGTTACTCTGGTCCCTTGGAAACAGTAGCCACAGGCCCAGACTGCTAAGGCCTTTGCAGTAGTTCTTCCCCGTGCCTGAAATGCCCTTTCCCCGGGTAGCGCGTGGCTCCTTCCCTCCCTGCCTGGGGTCTTTGCTGTCGCACCTTCTTCTTGGGGACACCCTATTTTCGGTTGCAGTGGCCCCTTCTCACCCTCCATCCTTGAATTCCTCCATCGTTCTTCATCGTCATCTGATATGTGTTTGTTCATCAGCGATCTCTTCCCCTATCATACAAACTTCCTGGCAGGGATTTTTATCTGTTTTGTCTACTGCTCTGTTCTGGCGAGCGTGGTTTCTCGTGTGCAGGAGACACTGGGTATTTGAGTGAATGAATCCGCGCTTTAAAAAAATACTTTATTTGGGCCACACTTTATTAAGCCCCTGGGATTTTTTTAGATGGTTATTTGATTTTATGTGTTCATGTGTTTAATTGTGTGCCCTGCCCTGCCCTATGTGGAATGCTGGGCTCCAGGAGGGCAGGGACTTTCTCTCTTTTTGTACGCCTAGCAGGAGTGCAGGGGATACGCTGTTTAAAGTGTGCAGGTGAGTGAGCGAGCGATGAGGAGCAGTAGGATGTGCAACCGCAGAAGTTACAGGCTTGTTTATCTTTATTTTAATACAGGTAGATCAGATGAATAAAATAGTGGAAGTCCTGAGTATTCCACCTGCTCATATTCTTGACCAAGCACCAAAAGCAAGAAAGTTCTTTGAGAAGTTGCCAGATGGCACTTGGAACTTAAAGAAGACCAAAGATGGAAAACGGGTAAAATAAGGAAACTATTGATGTATTGATTGATTGATTGATTTTTGAGCCTGTGTTCTTATTTCACTGCAGCATTTTATAGCTCAGTTTGTATTTATTTGAAATCAGTGTCTCCGTTAACAGTTTCATTAAAAACTGAGGCATAAATTTTCTTCAGAAGTTGGGTAGAGTTTGCCCTGAACTGTCTGTATGGCCCCGGGTGTGTCGAATGGTCAGAATGAAGGCTTGGTGTTGAAAACTGTGGGTCTGCTGTGCGGCACAGCCGGTCAGATCCCCGGGCCTTGTTCAGCAGTGGGATCCGCGAGTCCACCCCCGTTTCTCACAGTTGTGTGTGTAAATCGAAGTCACGGTAAACAGTACCGCAGCTGTGAGCAGTAGAGGTCAGGATTGCGCCAACTGGCTTTTAAAAAAAATTTAGTTCAGGTGGGAGAAAAGAATATTTGACTCGGGCAGTTTGTGGCAAGGACATGAACTGATTAAAATAGTCCTTCGACAGAATTCAGTTCTGGTTCCTAGCTCTGTGGTGTGGATGGCAGGGGTGTCCTGTGTCCAAAATCCAACAAGGTTTTCAAAGTGTTAGGTTGTTCTAGTAATTTTCTTTTAGTTTCAGATCCCTGAACCATGTCAGTGTAACAGAGTAAAGGATGGCGATTTTGCATCCTGATCTACTTTTTGTTTCATGTAAATGAGAAGACAATCCTATATTTTGTGACGTAGTTTGTCTCTGGTATGAAATGAATGTAATGTATAAATACCTGATGGCATGCAATCTATGTGCCCGACACCTTGTGACTGTCGTGGCGCAGCGTTAACACTTAGGACATGTTATTTCTGCTCCACTTTGTATTTTGCCCCTTGTATTTTAGCGATGCTGCCACCAGGTGTCCTTTCCAGTGAACTGAAGATGATGGTTATTTGCTTTAACTCACCTTCACATAGGCTTTTGATATCAAATGTTTTTCTTTAGAATATTTAAAAATACATCTGTAATTGTATCTTTCTTGCCTGAGTTGTAACTTACCACGTTCTGCCTTATTCTCTAAGTTCTAGGCAGTGCGCTATCTGGCGGCCACCTCGTGCCTGCTCCCCATAAGGCCGGGATGAAAATACCACACAGGCGTCCTGAGTCCTTTTGCCTTTATCCACGTAGCGAGCTTATCAGTCATGGCCCCTTTCCCCTTGAACCAAAACACAGCCTGGGAATCCTTAGCTTCTCTGGCTGTCAAGGAAGCTCAGCCAGTCTGTTTGAATCAGAGTGGAGGATGGGATACCTCTCCTTCTCGTTTTCTCTCTGTGCGGGCGGCTGCTATTTTCTCCATTCAGAAGTTGTCTTTTTCTTTTTCTTCCAGTTTTTTCTCTCTTTTAAATAAAACATTCATCCCATCCCATTCATATCTCTGCCTTATAAAACCACATTTAAGCCACTATGGGCTGTAACCTATCATTTCTCCCCCACTGAGTGATAATTATTATTTTTAAAAATTATTGGTGGGGCATTTCAGAAGAGAGATAAATCTTTTTCCCTTCTTAAAGTCGAAAGTATCTTAACCCACATTTAGTACATATTACTTAACTATAGGTTTTATGAGATTTCCCTTAGCTGCAATGGACAATTTCACTTGTGAAACTTAAAGTATAAAATAACTGCTTCTCTTTGGACATAGGTAAATTTTGCACCAACCAAAAGAATAAATCCAGAACCAAGTGTTTACGTCATGAAGGGGGCACTAGGGAATTCAGCCATAAGGATAAACTCAGTACATCTGCTAACGTTGGGAATCTCTGTGTCAATTATTTTCTCAATGGTTTTTACTTTTTAATTTCTCACCTATGTGTCAAGCTCCCATTTTAGCTGCCTCATAATGAAATCTCTATTTACTATGTGTATATTTTTTTGGTGGGGAAGATGGATGAAGAATTAAGATGCTATTTTGAAGTATAATTTAGCTGTATGTACCTGTCCGTGGATGTGCGGGTTGTTTCCAGTTTGGAACTATTATGAATAAGGGTACTGGGAACATTCTTGCAGAAATCTTTTGTACATATGTGTTTTCATTTTTCTGGGGTCATTCCCTGGAAGAGTTGCTAGGTCAGAGGGTATATGTGTGTTTACCTTCATGAGAAAATACAGTTCTCTGAAACTTTCCATCATTTTACCTCCCTCCAGTGTGTGCGGGCTCTAGCTGCACGGCGTCCTCGCCATCTGATGCGGTTAGCCTTTCTGAGTTGGTCATTCTGATGGGTGTGCACAGTGCTTTCATTTGCATTTCCCCATCTCTGATGACCTGTGCTTTTGAAGCATTCGAAGACCTTTATTTGTGACCATCTTTCCAGTCTTCTACTCATTTATTGTTGAGTTGTTTAACTGAGTTTTAGGAGTTTTTTTTTTTTTTTAATATAATGAATATAAGTGCTTTTCATATATGTGTCAGTATTTTTTCTCCCAGACTGTGGTTTACCTGTTTCTTTTCTTAATTGTGTCTTTTGATGAGTGGAGAATTTTACTATTTTTAATGCAATCAAATTTGTCTACTTTTTAAAAAATGAATAGTAGTAGGTTTTGTAGCGTAAGAAATCTTTGCTTTCCTCAAGTTTGTGAGGGTTTTCTGTGCTTTTTTTTAAAAGTGTTTCTGGGGGCACCTGGGTGGCTCAGTTGGTTAAGCGTTTGACTTGGGCTCGGGTCATGATCTCATGGTTTGTAGGTTTGAGCCCCACATCAGGCTCTGTGCTGACAGCTAGTTCTGAGCCTGGAGCCTGTCTTCGGATTCTCTCTCTCTCTCTCTCTCTCTCTCTCTCTCTCTGACCCTTCCCTGGTTGCGCTGTCCCTTTCTGTGTCTCAAAAATAAATTAAAAAAATATTTAAAAAATATTTTGAAAGTGTTTCTGATCCTAGCTTTTATGGTCAGAGTTCTGTACTCCATCTCAAATTAAGTTGTGGGTATGGAATGAGGTTAGGAGTTGTGCATGTCCCCGGATGCTTACCTGAGAGGTACAGCATCATTTTTTGGGCACTCTTGTCCAGATATTGACCCTTCTTGTGCAGGTTGGTGTTTGCACCCTGGTCTGTTACATTGTTTTATACTTGAGCCAGTACCACAGTGCCGGTCCCCACTCCTGTGTGGGGCATCTCCAATTCAAGTGGTCTACAATCCACCAGCATCTTTTCTTGTGTTTCAAAAATTTTTTCCCTGTTCCTCGATCATTTTTATTTACATATAGATTTTAGAATAAAAAGGAAAGAAAAGAGAATCTTGCTGATATTTCTGTTTGGATTGCATTAAGGGTTTGCCCAGGAGAATGGACATCTTCCAATCTGTGAACGTGGTTTATCCATTTAGTCTTTCATTTTTCTTAGCAACATTTTGTAGTGTTTAGTACAGAAGTCTCACACATATTTTGTTTAGTTCCTTTTATTTACTTAATTTCTGATTCTTTGATGCAATTTTAAATGTCATTTTTAAAGTATCGTTTTCTACTTTCTCATTGAAAATATGGGGAAATAGAATTGAGTTTTGTATATTGACTCAAACTCTAAGACCATACTAAATTGACCTATTCTAGTTTTTTGTTTTAGAGTCTGTAGGGCTTTCTACTGAATCATATTCTCGACAAATGAACAGTTTTAGTTTTAGTCTTTCAGTCTGTATGCTTTTATTTATTTTTCTTGTTTTATTATACTGACTGGGACCTCCGTATATTGAGTAGTTTTGGTGAGAACGGACATTGCCCCATGTTCTCCATCTTGTGGGAAGAGCATTCCTGTTTTTAGAGAAGTGTCTTCCTTGTTTGTTTTTCTAGATCATGAGAGGGTTTTGAATGTTGTCACATGCTTTCTGCACCTGTAGGTATCATCATATGATTTTTTTCCCTGTTGATGTGGTAAAATACATCAATAATTTTTGAAATATTAAGCTCAACCTGTGACAAACCACACTACTTACATATTGCTGGGTTCAGTTTGTTAGTCTACATTGGTAAGAATATTTGCCTAAAATTGTATATAATGCCTTCCTTATGATCTCAGGGTTATGCTGGTCTCATAAAACTATTGGGGAAGTATTCTTTCTTGATTTTTCTGAAAGAATTTGTATAAGACTGGCTTACTTTTTTTGTAAATGTTTAATAGAGTTCATTGATGAGGCTATCAGGACTGGAGATGTTCTTTGTTAGGAGGTTAATTGTAGCTCAGATTTTTTGGTAAATATATGGCTATTTGGATTTTCTTTTTGAGTCTATTTTGGTAGGTATGTATTTTAAGAAACTTGTCCTCATCTAAGTTGTTGGCTTCATCAGTATAAAGTTACCCATAATATTTCATTATCATCTTTGTAATTTCTAGAAGATCTGTAGTGATGTCTCTCTTTTATTCCTAATATCAGTCATTTCTGTTTTCTCCTTTGTCCCATTACTCTTGCTAGGGGTTTGTCAAATTTACCAATCTTTTCAAACAGCCAGTCTTTTATTTTGTTTCTGCTGTTGCTTCACCTTGTTCCTATTTCGTAAGTTCTTTTCTCTGTTATTTTTTGTCTCCTTACTTGAGGCTAAATTTGCTTTTTCTAGTTTCTGAAGGTGGAACCTTAGGTCGTTTATTTAAAACTTTCTTCTCTTATAGCATTTAATGGTGTAAATTTCCCTCTAACTATTGCTTTAGCTGCATGCAGCAACTTTTGTAATATTTTAAGTCTCATTGATTTTGAAACATTTCTAATTTCCCTTGTGATTTCATTTTACTCATTGCTATTTAGAATGTTGTTATAATTTCAAAATATTTGAGGATTTTCTAGATATCTCATTGTTAACCGATTTCTAATTTAGTAGCATCATGGTCAGAAAACATGATTTCACTCCTTTAAACAAAATTCATTGAGATTTGTTTTATGATATAGCAGGTAATCTGACCTTGTGAATGTCCTGTGTGCACTTATAAAGAATTGTATTTTATATAGTTGTTTACATTTTTATTTTATGTGTATGTGTGTCTGTCTGCCTGTGAATATTTGTTTTATCAGTGACAGAGGGGAATGTTAATCTTTAGAGATATTTTGGATTTGTCTTAATCTCCCTTTAGTTGCTGTATGTGTTTTAAAGCTCTCTTGGTAGGTGTGTACCCCTTTAGTGTTATTGTGACTGTGATAAATTCACTTTTTCATTATGGTAAAATGTCCCTTTTTATCTCTAGTAATATTTTTATTGTTAAGTCCAGTTTGTCTGATACTACAGTATCTGTACCAACTCTTCACATTTTCATAGTCTATATTTTTCTGCTTTTTAACTTCATATCTGTCCATATTTTTATATGCGAACTATGGCTTTTGTTTGCAATGTTTAGTTGTCAAGCCTTTTAATCCAGTCAGATAGTCTCCTTTTTTCATGGTCAATTTTTAAGCCATTTGTTTATTCAGAAGTTTAGGTTTTAAGTGTTGTCATATTAGTTCTCTGTCTTACGCCTTTTCCCGCCGCCTTTTGGGTCAGTGGAGGACTTTCTGGTGTTACGGAATTTTATTTCATCTCCTCTGTTGACCTTTTGGCTCTTACCCTGTGTGTAATTTTCAGTGTTACATGTACCTTCAGTGCACCAGTTGACGTTCCTCTAACGCCACTTGATAAACCATGTAAGTAACCATGCGCTTTTGTTTAACCCTCCACCTCGTGCACTTGGCATTGTCCATCACTTCTGCATATGTTATAGCTCTCACAGCAAAAATGTCTACTGCTTAAGCAGTGACTTTTAAAGAAATTTTGAAACACACACAAAATAAAGATGCTAAAAAGATCTTTTCTGTTTACCTATGTATAGTTCTTGATTCCTTTCTGTACTTCTTGGCTTCTGGCCTAAAGAACTTCTCTAACTTTATTTTGTAGGGAATAACTTTTGCTGATGATGTCTCTCAGCACTTGTTTATCTGAAAACATCTTTATATACCTTCTTAAGGAAGCTCATGGAAATCCCCGCGGATATAGAATTCTAGGTTGACATTTCCGCAAAAGAGAAAAGAGGTTATGACATTGTATTCTGTATTACGTTCTTAGAAGCCAGTGGATTTTCTGAGTATCCTTCCCCGTATGTAATGTTTCTCCCTTTACCCTCTTCCCTCTGGCTAATTTTGATGTTTTCTCTTTATGTTCAGTTCTTCAATAATTTAACTCATGTCTCCAGGTATAGTTTTCCTTGTATTTATTTTCCTTGGAGTTACTAAGGTCTTGGGTCTGTGGGTTGATCTCTTTCATCAGGTTTTGAATATGCTCAGACTTTATATTTTCAAGTATCTGTTGTTTCAATCTTTCTTCTTCGAATTCTCTACTGAAGTGTTCGTGACAGTGGTCAGCATGATCGCAGAGTTCTCCGGTTTGTTGATGCTGTTTTCTTTTTTTGTTTTAGTTTGGATAATTTCTTTGCTCTTTCTTCGGATTCACTGACTTTTTTCTTCTGCTGAGTCCAGTCTGCTGTTAAAGCCATTAAATGCATTCTTTATTTCTGATACTGCATATTTTAGTTCTAACATTTCTGCATTTCCACTTACCTTTCAAAGAAAGGTTTCATTTGGTCTTCTGAAATACTCCATTTATTCACACATATTGTCCACCTTTTGAACTAAATTCTTTAACCTATTTATCACGGTTGTTTGTAATGTCTGTCTGCCAGTTTCAACATCTGGGTGATGTATTTATGGGGTCTTCTCATTAATTTTTTCACTTTGATTATGGGCCCATCTTTTTAAATTTTATTGTGTCTGTAGTTTTTTAAATGTACGCTGGACTTTGTATTTAAGAACAGCTGTGATGGAAGTAAATCTTCGCTCCAGAAAGAGACACGCCTCTTACTCCATCAGGCAGTAGTGCGGGACTGTGTCCGTCTCCTTTGGAGCTGAGTGGAATCTGGGTTTTGGCTTTGCTTTGTTTGGTCGAACTAGATTCTCTTTTCCACTGTCTTCCTAGGTGTGAAGCAGGTGTGGGGAGACCTGAGCGCACTCTCTACAGCCCCGCTGCTGTTGGTGCCTCAGGCAGTCTGTCCATCCTGCTGCTCTGTCCAGACCGGCAGGGCCCGGGGGGGGGGGGGGGGGGGCTCTGGTCTGGTCTGTCCACCTGCCCTCAGCCTTTGGCCCGTCCACACCCACCACGAGTGGGCTCCGAGATGGGCTGGATTCTTCTTACCCACATCTCTGGCATTTGCTCCTTCTGTCACCTAGGTCTCTTCTCTCCTAGGAAGGACTTTTCATTTTCTGGAATTTAGTTAACTTTGATCTGTTTAGTTCTTGGCACTCTGATGGATTTTTTTTTCTTAATTTATTTTTTTAATTTACATCCAAGTTAGTTAGCATATAGTGTAACAATGATTGCAGGAGTAGATTCCTTACTGCCCCTTACATCTTTAGTCCATACCCCCTCCCATAACCCCTCCAGTAACCCTCTGTTCTCCATATTTACGAGTCTTTTATGTTTTGTCCCCCTCTGTTTTTATGTTATTTTTGCTTCCCTTCCCTAATGTTCATCTGTTTTGTATCTTAAAGTTCTCTGTATGAGTGAAGTCATATATTTGTCTTTCTCTGACCAATTTTGCTTAGCATAATACTCTCTAGTTCCATTCACGTAATCGCATATGACAAGATTTCATTCTTTTTGATTGCCAAGTAGTACTCCGTTATATATATCTGTATACCACATCTGATGGGGTTTTTCCCCCCCTTTAATGTTTGTTTATTGTTGAGAGACAGAGTGTGAGCAGAGGAGAGGCAGAGAGAGAAGGAGACACAGAATCAGAAGCAGATTCCAGGCTGCAAGCTGTCAGCACAGAGCCCGACCCGGGGCTCGAACCCAGGAACTGTGAGATCATGACCTGAGCCGAAGTCGGACGCTTAACCGACTGAGCCACCCAGGCACCCCTGATGGGGTTTTTCAATGGAATGATTCTGTGGCCTACCTGCTGGCTTGTTTTTGCTTCAGAGCGAGAGCAGTGGTCTCTTGGCAAGTTTTGACGTTGCCACTGGTGGCAAAAACCAGTGATGCGGTTCTGAATGACTTCGATATTCGTAGGGATCGTGAGGGTTCTACCGCCGTCCATTAAACATTGGTTCTCAGGGGCGCCTGGGTGGCTCAGTCGGTTAAGCGTCCAGCTTCAGCTCCGGTCATCATCTCAACAGTTCGTGGGCTTGAGCCCCGCGTCAGGCTTTGTGCTGACAGCTCGGAGCCTGGAACCTGCTTCGGATTCTGTGTCTCCCTCTCTTTCTGACCCTCCCCTGCTTGCGTTGTCTGTCTCTCTCTCAAAAATAAATAAAAACATTAAAAAAAATAGTTTTCAGAAAAATCTCAACATATGTTAAGATGATTTATTATTATTCAGCATATTCTAAAGGGAGGCATAAACAATTTGCTTTTAATTTCTTTATCTGAATCTGACAGTGGTGGGGGAATGCCTGGCTGGCCCAGTGAGAAGACTGTGCAACACTTGATGTTGGGGTCATGAGTTCGAGCCCCACACTGGGTGTAGAGATTGCTTAGAAAAATAAATGAAATTAAAACAACAAATACGAGCGGGTAGGGTTAAACCAGTGAACCTTAACTTGCAGTGATTACCACGGCTTTGGAGAACCACTGTTAGGAAAGGACGTGCATGCGAGGTCGCGGGCATCAATCCGGCAGAAAAGCGGTTCAGAACCACTGGGCCGGAGCAGCGGTGGCACACGTCCTTTCTAACAGACCAAGGCTTTGTGGGCTTCTGTTGCTTATCAGGTGGTTGTGTTTGTTTTTACAGCCTTTGAAAATATAAAGCCCATTAATAGCTGGAGCTATAGAAAATCAGCCGCAGGCCAGGCCGTTGTTTGCTGACCCCTAGGCGACATGACCTTTGTAGGCATTTTTGGTCTTGAAGTTATTTTGGATTTCTCTAACAAGTGCATTTGGAATAGTAATATGTGAAAATCTAGAGAATCTTGAGTATAAAGCCCTCTTTGTATATAACATATGTAAGCATGTGTGAAGTTATGCAGGCTTTTACATACTCCATCAAATTTAGAGAAAGCCTTTTTTTCTCTTTCTTCTCTTTAGGAGTATAAACCACCAGGAACCCGTAAACTTCATAATATTCTCGGAGTAGAGACAGGAGGACCAGGCGGGCGTCGTGCTGGGGAGTCGGGTCATACTGTGGCTGACTACTTGAAGTTCAAAGACCTCATTTTAAGGATGCTTGATTATGACCCCAAAACTCGAATTCAACCTTACTATGCCCTGCAGCACAGTTTTTTCAAGAAGACAGCTGACGAAGGTACAAACACAAGCAACAGTGTGTCCACGAGCCCCGCGATGGAGCAGTCCCAGTCCTCCGGCACCACTTCCAGCACGTCCTCCAGCTCAGGTCGGTGCTTCTGGGGCTCGGGGAGCCTGCGAGCGGGTCTTGTTTTCCTTCCAACCTGTGGGTTCTTAGAAAGTATTTAAAAAAAAAAAAAATCGGTTGTTGGGATAGGGAGGAATTGTTTTACCGAAATCTATTCTCTGTAGTTAGTAGAACTTTCCCCCGTCCCAGAGCTCCCCGACTTAATCACGCCTGATAAATTCTGCTTGGCGGTCGGAAACGAAACCCTCTCTTAACGAGAATTTTCCGTTGTCATCTTAAGGAGATCTACTTTGTTCATGTGCTTGAACTTTCCCCTCATGTAACCCAAACCAGACTTTGGTGTATTAGTTCAGGGTCCATGTGAAAGAACTCAGAGAGCTGGATGACTTCCTGATCCGCTCTGAGGTTCATGCGGCTGTGTGTGCGCCGTGCCGCCAGTGTCAGTGAACCTAGTGCCGAGCAAAGTGAACTGCAGGCTTACCGAGTCGTGCTGTGTTGTGACCCTGAAGGTGGATCGTCGGGGACGAGCAACAGTGGGAGAGCCAGGTCAGACCCGACGCACCAGCACCGGCACAGCGGCGGACACTTCACAGCTGCCGTCCAGGCTATGGACTGTGAGACTCACAGTCCCCAGGTGAGCCCCCCGCCACGGAGGCCCGGCCGGGCGGGCACCGGGTGCCTTTCCGACGGTCGCGTCCTTTGCCCTGTGGGGCCTCACAAGCTTCCTCGTTGCTGAGGAATTCTGGCCTGTCATTCATAACTAAGGAAGCGCGTCCTTGCAGTTTTCTCCCTCGTTGCTCAGAGCGAGCTGACGTTCCTTGGGTGCGCACCGGCCTCTGTCCAGCAGCTTCCCCCCGTGTTTATCTCATTTACTGTAGCAGCGTTTTGAGCCTTACACTGTTCGATTCTCATTTCACTTTGGGAGCTGACTCTTGCTGGGTTCAGTAACTTTCCCTGGCTTGCACTGGTGGTTTTGACTCCGAATCGGTTTGTGGTTTGAGTCTAACCTCCATGTTGTTTGGGGGGGTTTTCATTTTTGTTTTTTGAAGGTTATTTGTTCCTTTTTAAAAAATGTTTATTTATTTGAGAGAGAGAGAGCGAGCATGAGTGGGAAAGGGGCAGAGAGAGGGGGAGACATAGAATCTGAAGCAGCTCCAGGTAAAAATACTTATTAGATACTCTGTGTAAAATCCTAATTCCTACCGGGCACTGCATCCTGGCGCTGTACGAGGAGAGGCCAGTGATGATCGCTGAGCAGTAACGACTGCTGACCACACACGCCCCGTTCTTGTGTCCGGGGCTGCTGGGCGCCGCAGACAAAACCACAGGCAGCCGTGGGCCGTGCCGCTGCCAGCTCCTATCCCCCGGTCTTGCTGGGGGTGTCCTCCTCCCCACTCCACCCCCATCCTCAGTCCGGACTTTGCCCTTTGCTCAGCCTCTGGCTCCTGGGCCCGCCACCTCCTCTTCTGCTTGATTCTCTTCCTATCCGCATCTGATCCTCCCCCAGGCCTCTGCCGGCTGGAGCCAAACCTCTTCCTGGCCCGCGTCCGTCTGGCCCTACGTCATGCCAGCCCGTGGTGGCTCTGTTTTACCCCTGAACAGTTCCTCGGTCTGCTCTGGTCCCGTCTCTGAGCCCAGGACACCATTCCTGCAGGTGTCACCTGTGGTCGGGACCGGGGAGGCCAACGGGCATTTGGAGGCTTGTCTTTTTTTGTTCCTCACCCACACGGATGGTTTTGGCTCCTCCCTGCCCTTTGGAGCACGTTCCCTCTTTTTCCCTCGACGAGATGCCCCCTGAGGGTCCCCCACGCTGGTCTTTCCTTCCTTGTCATTTCTTGGGTCCTCCTCTGCCCGCCCGTAGGCACGAGTGTTCTCAAAGGCATGCCTGCTGCTGCTTGACCTCACCCTCCCTCCCCAGAGCCTCAGTACCGTCTTGAGGCGGGTCACTCCTCAGCTTCGTTTCTGACCTGGGCCTCACTCCTGAGCCTGGGCCTCTCTTTCTGTTTGGTCTTCATTTGGACGGCCCTAGAGTCCCCCATGGTTCAAGCCGTACACCTGGGGGTTAGGTCAGGGAGTTTGTCCTTGACTCGTCTTTCCCCTCATCCCGCAGTTGAATCAAATAGTAAATTGTATGAATCCTAAATATCCTAGCTTTTAGTTTCTTCACTTTACCCCATAGCGACAACCGTCTCCAGCCTGTCTCGCTGTAGGGAATGTTCTAACTGGTCTCCCAGCCTGTGGGTCCGGCCAGTAGTCAGCGCCACTCCGGTCTCTGCAGGCAAGCAGGCACTCCATGAAGCAGTCCGATGCACTTTCCCCGGCTGGAAACCAGCGCGTGGCTTTCCTTTTACTTGAAATTCAGACTTCCTACGAAGGTCTCCGTGATTGCCACGGTCTGTCCCCTTTTCAGGGCATTCTTTCTCCTGTTTATTTGCTCTGATCTTACAGGATTTTTGAATACACTACGTTCTTCCATGTCCCTCACATGCTCTGTGCTCAGCCTGGAACACTTCCTCTCTCTCGGCTGTGGTCACTACCGTTTGTACTTCAGAGCTTTGCTTAAATGTCGCTATTGGTTTTTGTGTCCTCTTTGAGATATTTGATAGATATTTGATGCATATCCACATACACAGATTCTTAACCTTTGTACACAAACGGCATTTCATGCACACGGTCATGTCTTCAGTTTTTGTTTGTTTTGTTTGGGGTGGGGCGTTCTATGTTTTATGTGTGTGTTTAATATATATTTGGAGCTCTTGTCACATCAGTACCTGGAGAACTTTTTCTTCCTCCTTCTTCACATGATACTCCACTGTTTAGATATTCCAGAAGTCATTTCCCCAGGCCCGGGTTAATTCCCAGCCTTCTTTACGATTATAAACGATGAGAGAACACCACAGACCTATCACTCATACCCCCCGCAGTGAGCCAGTGCTGGAAACCCGTAGATGTGAGACCGCAGGTCAGAGCGATGTGATCTGTGAGTTTTAGAGTTGCTCTCAGTTGCTCTGCATTTGGTTTTGCCAGTTGAGCCTTCTATCAACAAGACTTCGGAGAAACAGTCGGTGTGATCATCTTTGATTGGTCTGAAACGAAAAATTGTATTGGACAGATATTTTTATTTGGCTTCTTTTTCTTTTTTATTTAAAAAATTTTTTTAAGTTTACTTTTTATGAGAGAGAGAGAATCCCAAGCAGGCTCCACACTCAGTGCGGGGCTTGAACCCTCAAACCATGAGATCATGACCTGAACTGAAGTCAAAGTTCCGATGCTTAACCAACTGAGTCACCCAAGCACCCCCCCTTATTTCTGTTTATACAGGAATTTGAGTAGCGTTACAGTTTAAGAACTATCAGTATTTTCTGAGAACTTTCTGCCTATTTTTCGACTGGATTGTTTTCAGTGGTGTTTCTTGAAATTTGTTTCTTTTTTATTTATTTATTTTTATTTATTTTTGAGAGACAGAGACAGTGTGAGCAGGGGAGGGTCAGAGAGAGACACAGAATCTGAAGCAGGCTCTAGGCTCTGAGCTAGCTGTCAGCACAGAGCCCGGCGCGGGACTCAAACCCACAGACCGTGAGATCATGACCTGAGCCAAAGCCGGACGCTCAACCAACTGAGCCACCCAGGCGCCCCTTGAAATTTGGTTCTTAAGACCACTTCTGTTGAGTGAATAATGCTTTATGCTAGCTCCTGGTAAGAGACCTAGGTTTTGCCAATTTTTCCAGCTTACAGTGACAGAGTGAATAAACAAAATGAGTCAAATTAATAGAAATTGCAAGTACCACTGATAAAAGGTATGGGGATGTGATATAGGCTGGCTGGCTGGGTGGGATGTATTCTGGTTTGAGTGAGCCAAACTGATAGTATCCCCCAAAATAGGGTAGCTTAAGGGAGTGTGGAGTCTCCCCTTTATGTAGCATCCTGGGGTTCAAGTTAGTGGCATGGCTCCCTCTCCTGTCCTGGGCGAAAAGCTCCATCCCTTTGGGCCTGGATGTCCTGCTCTGTCCACCAGTCCGGACGCAGGAGGTGTTTGTGGGCCAGGTCCAGCCATGACGTTAAAGCACAAAACCTTTCATTCGTGTTCCACAGACTAAAATTTAGTCACGTGGCTCTACGTCCCTGAGCACAGGGGAGGCTGGGAGGTGTAGTGCGGCCCATGTGGACCGCTGGTGGCCTTTGCCACAGGAGTTGGGACAGTGTTAGCCAGACTGGTCAGAGAAGACTCGAACTGAAATAAGAAAGCAGCATCCGAGCAGAAATTAGAGAAGTCAGAGCGTTCTGGGCAGGAAGGAGCAGGAGGCTCAGATGCCCTGAGACCTTTGACAGATACGACTGCCAGGCAGAGGAACGGAAGGAAGACCTGGTGTTGGAACCCAGGTAGCAAGAGGCAGGGTGGCCGGAGCAGGAGGTAGGGAGATGAGCGGTGGCCACGTGAGGCAGGCCAGTGTGTGGATTTGGGATGATTTTGTTTTCCTAATAAGTGGCGCGGGGAAGTCATTAGGGAATTTTAAATAGGGAAGTGATTGGATTTGTGTTGTAAAAAGATTATTCTTCTGTTCTGGAGAATGGATGGGGAAAAGGCACAGGCTGGAAGTGGGGAGCTGATTTAGGAGGCCGCTGTGCAGCGCAGGGGAGCAGTGGTGGTGGAGGGAAGGGAAGAGGCCAGGCTGGCGCTGTCCGAAGGTGCGCTCCAGGGGGCTTGCCTACGGCGGGGCTGGCTGCTGCACTAATGGGAAGGAGAGGGGCTTCCCGGGAAAGTAAAGAATTCATTTTGAACCTGTCAAGAATATTTATTATCTCTTAACAGAAAAAGTTTGCTGATCCCTGGCATAAACAGTGCTCCCCAGGAAGGAAAGTGCCTGGTGAAATATATGAGCCTATCCATGGATAGAGATTGCTAAAAATTGCAGCTTTTATAGTAAAATACTGTTTCACTCAAACATACTTGGAATATTACGTTCTAAGTTTTTTTAATGTTTATTTATTTGTGCGAGCGTTGGGGAGGGGCAGAGAGGGGGAGACACAGAATCTGAAGCAGGCTCCAGGCTCTGAGCTGTCAGCACAGAGCCCGACGCGGGGCTCGAACTCACAGACCTTGAGGTCACAACCTTAGCCAAAGTCGGACACTCAACCAACTGAGCCACCCGCGCACCCCAGAATTTTGCGTTCTAGAACTAGCACATTAAAAGTTTGAAATCCCCTCTCTCTAATTAATGTAAATGCTGGTGTCCTAGCTTTCAGTTGAAGATTCAGTAAAGCTTGGAAACAGTACTCTGAGTAAATGCTTCAAAAATCTTCTTCCAGGTGCGTCAACAGTTTCCTGCTCCCCTTGGTTGGTCAGGCACTGAAGCTCCTACACAGGTCCCTGTTGAAACTCATCCTGTTCAAGAAACAACCTTTCATGTCGCCCCTCCACAGAATGCATTGCATCATCACCATGGAAACAGTTCCCATCACCACCACCACCACCACCACCACCACCACCACCACGGACAGCAAGCCTTGGGCAACCGGACCAGGCCAAGGGTCTACAATTCTCCAACGAATAGCTCCTCTACCCAGGATTCTATGGAGGTCGGCCATAGTCACCACTCCATGACATCCCTGTCTTCCTCTACTACTTCTTCCTCTACATCTTCCTCCTCTACTGGTAATCAAGGCAATCAGGCCTACCAGAATCGCCCGGTGGCTGCTAACACCTGTGACTTTGGACAGAATGGAGCTATGGACGTTAATTTAACCGTCTACTCCAACCCCCGCCAAGAGACTGGCCTAACTGGACACCCCACGTACCAATTTGCTACTACAGGCCCTGCGCATTACATAACTGAGGGGCGTCTGACGATGAGGCAAGGGACCGACAGAGAAGAGTCCCCCATGGCAGGAGTCTGTGTGCAACAGGGTTCTGTAGCCAGCTCGTGACTAGATTGAGACTTGAGTTTGTTTCTTGTGTGTTTTTATAGAAGTGGTGTTTTTTTCCAAAAAACAAAGTGCAGAGCTGCTTGCGTCAGAAGGAGGTTAACACACTGAACCGCTGCCAGAGGGCAAAGCTGGCTTTTTTTTTTTTTTTAACTTGAAAAGATTGCAAAGGGACAATGAAGTTTTTCAAAGAGCCATGTCCAAACCCGTCGTCACGGAGCGCGCAGAGGTGTCCTCTTTCCGCCTCCCCCCATTTTAACTTGCCACGCCCCAGCCGTAATGGGTTTTTTTTTTTGTCTTTTCTGTTCCACAAAAGTTAATGTTCAGATGTTGGTCTTGGTCATTTGCCAACTAATTTTAAAATAAAAAGGCACTGCACATAATTTGCATACAGGGCCCCACGAGGGTGTCTTTTTCCTTTTTGGTTTTTCCTTTTTTCCTCCCCCCACCCCCTGCCCTGTTTGTTTTGTTTTGTTTTGGGTGGGGGGTGGGAAGTTTGGGTTTTTAAGTCCTCTAAGCACCCTTGGGCACGGCCCGCAGTACTGTAAGGAAGAGGCCTCCAGCTTACACAAGCCTCGCCTGCAGCCGTGTGGAAGGGACGGTTGTGTTGGAGCGTGTCAGGCACAGTGAGCATGCGAAGTGGCGGGATCAGAACTCTCCCGTCGGAACCTACTGACAGCAAAGCAGCGATTACACGGGATCCCGGGGGCCTCCCGGCGGAGAGGCCGCGGTAGATAGTGGCGGCACGTGACTGGTCTAACCGAGGTGCACTGAGAAACAATCCGAGGGTCAGCCGTGGCCAGTCCTGGGGAGGTCTGAGTGGTGGTCTTTGGGATAACCTTTGGCCTTATGGATTTGGACTCGAAATTAGAAGAGCCTACCATTTCAGATGCAATCACTTTTGGACATGCTTTTGCAGACAGTCCTTAATGCTGAAAACACAGAGAATGGGTAATTCAAGAGGCCTTTCTTTTAAAATAGACTTTTGTGACCCACTAATTGTAAGGTATTGCAAGGTCACGTTGCGTGTGTCATAAAGCTGACTTCCTTATTGGTTGAAGGTCACAGAAGTAGTGGTTTGCTTTGATGGAAATAGCTACAGCTGTGTCCCTTCCTGCTTTTTACTTTTTTTTTTTTTTTGCTTTTTTTTTCTTGGCACGTGGTATCTCCACCGTTTCTTCTGCACAAAGATGTCTTCTGTTCATCCTGAACATTTTTAAAAAATGCAGAATTTTATGTGACTGCTTTTTTGCCTCACAATTATGCTGTGAATTTTACAAAAATTTATTTTCTTTTTTGATAATTTATTGTACCAAAGCTGTTTTTATAGCACATAGATGTCTGTAACCGATAATGTAGCAGTCCTGCACTTTGACACAAGGTGTAACTAGACCATTTTTAAATGTCAGTTGAAAATTATGGCTGTACTATTGCTTAAACAAAACTGGAACTGTTGTTGAATCCATAGCCAATACACCTACAGCAATCTGTGTTCTGAACATACTAGATTGACATCTAATTCAAGATGACAGCATCTGTTACGTTCTAAATGCGTTCAGGCTTCTGAAGGTCAAGGGACACTGGATCCAGAAGCTATGGAACCAGCAGTTGATTCTTGTATTCCTGATTAACCTACTTGTAAACTTGAAAGCAAGACCTTGATTGCACCAACAGGTCCAAAATCCGAGCACGAGTAAAGCAAAACTCTCATGCGTGACCTGAAGCGAACAGGCTGGTGTCTTACAGGTGCCTAGTTTTGAGATTATGCTGCCTTAATGTAACACAGTCTGGCAGTTGCTAAATTTGTGTTCCCATTTTAAATTGACCAATTTTAGGGTGTTATACTTTTGAGCGGTTGAATTGGGAGAATGAAGATAAGTCATTTATTTGTCCAGGATCAAAAGAAGCCTAGGAAAGAAGCAGTAATCTACCTCTGCCGATAACGCTGTTGAAAACAACTCAGCGGAACACCACATTACTTTTTATTGGTCAATTCCATGTGGCTGACTAGGTCAAGTTTTTTTTTTTTTTTTTTTCCTGAACAAAAGCAGGTTTTTATATGTAAACAGTGACAAAAGAGAGGCTTAAAACCTTGTGAATGTGAATGGAAACTTGGAAATAATCCGTTTTTATAATCCACAAAATTTTTTTTGTTGTTAATCAGGAAATCCATATTTATTTTGTAATTAAATGTCAAGCCTGTGGATGATTTTTGAACTTGGTAGTTCATAAAGGTTTACAGCGAATAAAAGGATATCATCTTGAGTCTAGCAATATCAAAAGGAATCAGTAGTTACTGCTGTTTAGGAGCATAAGGGGAAGGTATTATATGGGTCAGGCCGTTTTTTTCTGTGCTGGTTGCCACATCTTCGCAAGCACCAAAAACGAAAGCAGTTTTTAAACCGCTATTTACATAAAGGAAATCATAAAATCCAATGCTTCTGCATACTGTGTTATGTTACAGTCCAGTTTTGTGTGCTTTACTACACGGTTTGGTTACAGGACTTCTGTGCATTGTAAAACATAAACAGCATGGAAAAGGTTAAATACCTGTGTGCAGATTGTAAGATCTGGTCCGGACTTGCTGTGTATATTGTAACGTTAAATGAAAAAGAACCCCCTTTGTATCATAGTCATGCGGTCTTATGTATGATAAACAGTTGAATAATTTGTCCTCAGACTCTTTACTATGCTTTTTTAAAATTAAGAAAGATGTAAACATAGTAAAAATCTTCCTATGCAACTAGCCTGGTCCAGGGAATGGTCTGGTAGGTATACTGAGTACGAGTTTGGTCAGACGTGTAAGAAGGAGAATGGTAGTGACCTTGACCTAAGGCTTCCCAAATCTCAGAAAGTAAAAATCGGAGGTTTTGATTTTGATCATTTTGATTTTCAAAATCCTTTCTTTTTATGAGTGATTACTATATTCGGTTTCTCTCCTGTTCAAAGTGCTAACAGTTTGTAGTTTTTAGAACGAGGGCTCAGTGGTTTTTCTCTAACAGGGTTGGACCGGCTGGGAGGCAAGAGGAGATGCACGTAAGCTCGGTCCCCCTTCCCCAGATCTGCATACAGGGCGAATCAGGGACTCTGTCGTAGAGAGTCTGACCTCCCGCTGCAGTGAAGTCACGTGTCACCCAAAGGCTTTGCCTTCCTTACTAACGAGTATGTGAGTATATACGAGGGTGGCTTTCCGGAAGGCAAAAACCGTACTTAAAAAGTTAAGCGTGAGCCCGTAAGTGCAGGTCGCCTACTAGACTTCGTCAGAAAGAAACACTTGCTTTGGTTTTTTCTTAGGGTCTGAGCGTTTTGTTTAACTTCAGTAAGTGGCACGTTTTATACGGTATCCGACTCCAAAAATCCTGGACCTGTTTTTATTTAATGAGTATTAGAATGACCCATAAAAAATCATTAAGGCTGCAGTAATTCTAGAAGGCCTACAAAATGCTGTTGCGTTTGTCCCTTACCCTCCTTCCCAGCTCCAGTGTTGTGAAACTTACTGTTGCAGTAAGTCTCGTGATAAAAAATACATAAACAAAAAAGGAAGACAGGAGAGCAAATGCCCAGTTTTTCCAGGTTAGTTGTCCAGTTTCCTTTTGGCCTTTACTTTGCTCTCAGAACACAAGCTCAGTCCTCATTTTGATACCCAGTTTTGTAGCGGTGACCAGAACTAATATAGATCAGATGGTTTGTTCCAGATACAGAGTCGGTCAATGAAGACGGTGTGAAGTGTTAAGATTAAGGCTTGGGCGGGTGTATTTTGGTGTCCTGAGACGCGCTTCAGATTTCTTAGAGCTGCGCTGCCCCACCCGGCAGGAGAAGCCTTTGGTGTCACAGTGGAGCAGACGCTCTCGTTGTCTTAATCTGGGATCTCCTTTGCCAGCCTTCATTTCCTAGGGTGAAAACAGACCACTAGGTAGTTTTTAGGAAAAAGGCCAAGAAAGGAGACCCTTAGAAAATAGCTTATTCTATTCCTTGTTGTCCCTTGTAATGCATAGCGTACCCTGTCTGCGTGTCGGCAGACAGGCAGCCGGCCCGTGGGGGTCCCTTGGCCTCTTCCCCCCTCCCCGGGCACTGGTGGTTTTTACACTTCCCTGTGTTTCAAGCACTAGATACTTTTGTGCAGACTCCTCGAGTGAGGTAAGTGGGCCGTCGGGTTGTGTGTGTGTCTCTCTCGCTGGTGTATACGCAGCCAGCGTCCCAGGGGTTGGTTGCTCGAAGTGAGCAGTGAGCACCAGGGGGTTCTTGCACCACTTTTCAGTGAGCACGAGGTATTTGTTGTCATGAGTTTGTTCCTAATTTCTTACTGTGAATCTTGTTCAAAGACAGAAAGCTGTGTCACCAAGTAAAACACTGAGATTTCAGCACATGCACGATAACCAGGGGCAAGTGGACCTCGCTTTCCAGAAGCTTGCATTGGGCCCTTCGTGTTCACGTGACCTCGGTAACAGACTTTTTCAGTGAGCGTGATACTGCTCTTCAGATTTCCTGGTCAGTGAAAACCAGGACCGGGGGGTGGGGGGTGTCTTCGGCCATTTCTACCTCGGGTGGAAACCTGTGTCTACCCACCACAGCAGTCTCCTTATCCAGAGACAGTTTGTTGTTTTCTAGTTTCCCACCTGGAGATTGTGTCCTCTTGCCTCCCGGCCGGAGGGGTGGAGATTCGGGGCTGTGAATTTCAGTGTGGGCGGGTCCCGAGTTGCCCGCCTTCCAGGGGACAACGGGGGGAGCACGGGCACCGATGGGGCCTGAACCTCACTTCCATCTGGTGTCGGATCCAGGCTCCCCAGCCCTCTGGGGGAGCGGAGAACCAGAGCGGGGATCATCTTGGCTAATGTGTGTGTTTTTAAGTGGGGAGGAAAAATCATGGCAGAAGCGCTGCCAGAGGATGGAGGAGGTTGGGGCGGGGCACACTGGGCATGTGTGGTTTTTAGGAAGCTTCTCGGGTGGTCTGCACCTGCAGTCGGAGAGGAGGTGCATGCGCCTCAGCTGAGCGAAGCCCTCAGTAAAGAGCATTTTAAAGTGTAGTTTTATTATTGAAGTTTTTGTACATAGAGATGTTAAAATACCTATAAACGAGCCACTGAAACTCACTTACACTGCAGTACAAAGTGCTACAAGCCAGCCTTCACGAGCGCCAGAGGTTGTCAGGGGTAAGTGCACAGGACTTTGACAACTTGTGGCTTTCTGTCGTCTTCCCTTTTGGAACTGGGTTGATGTGACCTCTCCGCAGCCCTCGGGGGTCCCATGAGAATGACACGTGTTACGTTTCCAGCAGCGGGCCAGGGACGTGGGCCTTCACACCGGGCCCTCACGTGTCTCTGTGAGACAGCGGAGTTCTCCAGGGCCCTGGCCGCCCGGTCTGAGCTGGCCAACGTTTGGGAAGCCCTGTGGTTGTCCGCTCAGAGTTGGGGTCCAGTCCTTGCTCTTCTCTCGGGCCAGTCGCTTGACGTCTCCGAGCCTCACTTTTCTCTTCTGTAGAATGGGAGTAAGTGTAGTATCTACTACATGGGCTTCTCCATAGGCCTCGGTGAGCTAATAATGGACACAAGGATCTTAGCACAGTATGGAAGCACTCAGTAAATCTAATTTGTAACTAAATACAGACTTGACTCCTGGAGCATGAAGGGGTCTTTTTCAGTATGAATATGGCAAATACCATGAGAACTCAGGTGAGTAGTGTTTTCTGTGAATGATTAAACAGGATTATTTTCTAGGTTACTTTTATTCCTGGAGTCTGTCACCGGGTCTTAGCTTTTCCTTCACTATTTCATTTTGCTGCCGCTTATATCTGTTTTAGAATTCTGAGGTTCTGTGTTTTGTAGTTTGCTTTGAGATAATGGATGATATTTAAATGTTTCACAAAGGATGGTTTTCAAGTAGAATTTTTCTCTTCAACTTCAAGGAGGCTGGAGGAGTAAGTGCAGAAAGGCACTGTGGTTAGACCTGGGCGTCATGTCCATTCGACCCTCCCACCTCCCCCAGGCACGTGTGTTGCGTCGTCAGCCATCAGAGTTCGGGAGTAAACAAACAGGATAAGTAGACGATCAGTTCCCAGGTTCATAAACTAGAATACTGGGAAGCTTCTAGGACTTAATTGGTTATAAACCACATTTTGAAAGCATTAAGGATCTAGCTGCTGCTGGTTTTTTGCTTTTATTTCTAACTGACTTCGTTGACGTGGTAGGGGTCTACTTCCACCGTCTTGGAGTCTCTCAACTCGACCCCTTTCTCATTTCCTTCCTTAGAACAAACTTAAGGACGAACTTTCTGAGGATCAAAAGCCCACTCATTAGCATTAGAATCTATCTGACTGGCGTTACCGCACGGGGACATGTGCATGACGGGGGCCCATGGCGTTGGCTACAGATGGAAGTCACAGATTTGCTAACGGTCTTCGTGTTCACCCGCGGTAGATGAGATTCTTGGAGGAGAGCAGCAGCCCCTCCCCCCCTTCCACACCCACACCTAAAATTCAAGCTACGGATGACTGTCTACTTGTCACCCAAACCTCTCGACAGCTCTCGGTCCTTGGCCTGCCCTGTTTGCTGTGAGGGGTCCAGCACCCACGTCCCACCTCTGGGGCAGCGTGGGCAGGGGTGGTCTCCCCCGCTGACCACAGACTTGCTTGACACTTCGCTGTTTGCAGAGTGCTTACCCGGCATTTGTCCGCCTCCCACTGCCCTCCGACCCAAGTCTGACTCCCCTAGGTCTTCCTCCACGTGTGGGGTATGGGCACTGGCAAGACTGGTCCCTTCCTTCCCAGGGCTGAGTTTTTCCTAAGGCGTCTCCTGACCACCGGGTGGTGGCCGAGAAGATTCAAGTTTGAGGCCGTCGTCCAGTGTGGCTGCTTACCAACTGGCCTTTCTCCCCAGCTCAGCCCGGCCCCTGCGAGCTCTGCCTCATTTGTCCTAGCAGAGGGCGACCAGGAGCTGCTGGGTGCAAGGGGCCAGGCAACAAGGGGGACCCCAACCAGCATGTCACTGTTGGGTTTGGGGAGTGGGAGCAGATGGATGCCGAATAACCCCCAATAAGCCAAGTGCATTCTGGTCTAGGTGCCGAGGGGAGTTCACGCAAGTGGTGGTGGGAACATTCTAGAATCTAGGACAAGGTAACAGGACGTTCAAAGCCTGGTGTACTGAGAAGTCAAGAGGCCTTGCAAGTGTCTGTTGATACATGGGTAGGGTCCGCTTGTTGAGGAAGGAGAGTTGATCCATTTTCGGGATTGGTTGGACAGAGAGGTGGCGAGGGAGAGAAGCCGGCCGTTTTCCAGTTTTCTGGCTCAGCGACTTTGCTCATGGCGACGTGCTGGCTGTGGGGCCTGGAGCCCTTGAGGTAGAGCAGGCGGGCCGGATGCTCGTGTGTTTAGTCACAGGCCTGGGGGGTGGGTGAGGACTTACAGGGCATCTAAGGGGAGAAGTCCAATGGGTGCATTTGTACTAGAGAATGGATTGAGGGTGGGAAAGTCAGGGCTGGACTTGGAGGTGTGGGTCCTCCTCGGGCAGGTGACGGTGAGTGAGGTGATGGGAAGGGGCTCGAGAGCAGAGCCTGGGCCTGTCTGCTCCCGAAACTAGCCCCCTCATGCCTTCCTTGACCCTCAGGGTGGTGTCCATCCCTCTACCTTTGAGACAACCTAAGAGTTTAAGCACCTTGGTCACCGCCCGGCCGGCCGGCAGCTGGCCTCTAGTGCAGCCTGCTGGACGTTCTCCATGTTGACTTTGACTTTCAGATCACCCAGCACAACCGAGCGCTGGTTGCCCCTCCAGTGGTCGGACCACTAGAAGCAGAGTTCTGGGTGAGACTAATTTAATCTCGATTAATACAGAGTCTCAGCTTCGGGGCTAAAGCAGCTGAGTTATTTCAGACTGACTGCTTTGTCCTGATGAATCACTGCGGTGCTTAGAAGTTTTTATTCTGACAGGCTTTTCATGAACTTGGAAATGAACCGATGTATCTCTGAATTTTTTTTCCATCCAATTGGGCAACTAAAATAGCTTCCAGGAGGCTCTGAAGAATCCAGACAGAGAATGTGCTGCTCTCCCCTCCCCCTTCTCCCTGGGTCATTTCCCCTCTTCTGGTTTCCAGGGTCTGACAGTCCCTGGCCCTGCAGCAGCTCCGGGGTGTCGTGATGTGAGAGCCGGGGAGCCCTTCACAGCAGCTGGCTGTCCCGTGTGGCAGTTGGTCCCCGTCGTCCCACAACTCCAGGCGCTGTGTGTTATCCTCAACCCAGCCCTGCCCATGTGAGGAAGGGGTCCTGGGCTGTAGCTGTGGACCACGAGGGGGAGACGCTCTAGCATTCTCTGAACAAAGGTAAAAAATAGGCTCGGGACGGAAGAGAGAGTAGATGCGTCACGTTCCAACGGTCGCCAGCCAGGCCCCACTCTTTCTGTCTCCCTGAAACACTTCCGCTTGCTTTCTTGCCCTCATTCCCTGCACTTCCCAGTTCACGGCTGGCAGCAAGCCTTTAGCATTTCCTTCCGTGGCGGCGGGTCCTTCAGGAACAGGAGAGCTCTAGAAACTGCCGTTGGCCATAGATTTCAGTCTCAGCACATCATAGGAAAACAACCTGTGTTCCTATGGCCCTGTCCAGGTAAGAATGGTTTCATTTTAACTGGTTGGAAGACGTCAAACGGATGTTTCACGATGTGAAAGTTGCATGAAATTTAAATTTCAAAATCCATGAATTAAGTGTATTGGAATGCCGTCAGATTTTTTTTTTTAATCTGCGTTTTTTTCCGTGGTCGCTTGCATGCTACAGTGGTGGAGTTGAGGAATTGCCACGGAGAGTGTGTGGCGCATTCTGCTGCCCAGGGGATTACGACCAGCGGGGACACAGTTATAACCCAGTGGTGTTCCGAGGGCCGCGCGTATGGCCGTGCCTCAACATTTGGCTTTTTTCCTCACCAGTGTTTCCCCACCGTGTCAAAACAAGAAAGGAGGAATGGAAACTTTGGATAGCTCCATGCCTTCTCTGGCGTGGTGGAGTGTGGATTATTTTGTTACTGAGTTAGGCCGTAAAGTGCCATGATGTGGTAGCCGTCCTAAAAGATGCCGTAGACTAGGTTGGCATGACCTGTCTAAACATGCACTGAAATATTTCTAACCCACAAGAAAGCAGTGGCTGGAAAAACAAGAAAATTTAAAATTGAACATCGAATCACAGAATTTCTTTACACACATACACACAAATGACAGATGATGCATAACCAAAGTAAGTTTGATTGGCTCATTCGTTAGCCAAGCAGGAAACTGTGGACCAGTTAAATTCTGTTTTGATGCAGCAGCTGAAGAAACCTGCCCAGGGCAAGTATGTTTGCGTAGGACTCTTAGCCTCTCCAAGGGTTGAGGGTATTTTGGGCAATGTCAACAGTCCGCGAAAAAAAACGCGCAAGTGATTGTGAGTGGTTTTCCCGGACGCTTGTTACAGGAGGTGACCTGTGGCACCAACGTGGCTCAGCGGTCTGGTGAGCCTGTGCCGAGCAAGGGGTTACTGAAGAGTTCAGCTCCGTCGGCAATCTGGGTTGAACATCGACTGCCCAAAATGTTCTCGAAGTGGAGAAAACGGGTTCTGTACGCCTGAGGTCGAATCTGCTGAGATGCCTTACAATTGATAGCCGGAAAAATATGCATGGAACAGAAAAGGCTGCTTCCAAAGCTTGTGATAATAATCAGGTTTTAGAGCCTCCAGCTATTTACTAGATCATTTAAGTCAGCAGGTGTTTTGTGGAGAATATGTGAATCCTGTGTTAGCAGTTCGCTCCTGTGGACTGAACCGTCCACAGGTCCGTGGATTTGCATCAGCAGCAGGAGCTGAGTGTCCTGACGCGGGCTGTCACACGACAGGTGGGTGGTGTAGTAGTGGTGAAGTTTTAGTTCAGTCTTCAAGCTTAGGACCAAGGTTGAACTTTATCTGAACGAGAAGAACCACCCTCAACCCCTGTCACCCAACCCCGGAGAGTTTTGGAAATTAGCTTTGGCTGCAGACTTGATCTCTAAAGGAATTCTATCTAAAATCACAAAGCAAAACGTTTTCTACACGGAATTCAGAGTATGGTAGAGTCCTCTGAACACGAACTGATGTTAGAATGACGTCACACTGCTCATTACCCTTCCCGTGTTGTCAGAAGTGAACACCAAAAGCGAGGACCCCGTTCCCACACGTGTTTGCAGCAGGTGCCCGAGCTCCCGCTACAGTTTGCACGGCACTCAGTAGACTTGACTGCAAACCTAAAAGAAATTTCCATATTGTGAAATCCATCCAACTTCCAGTGAGAAACTTCTACCTGACCTTCAGTTGAAGTGATTAATCTGCTCAAATGTATTCATCAAGAGAAAAAAAATCTAACGATTCCATAGATGGCGCCTTTCAGGTGATCGGTACGCTTGGTTGAAAGTCCCGTGCTGACAGCCTGATTGATACCAATACTGTGCGGTGCCTGTCCACATGAAGACTAGTTCAAGATGAAATCTGCGGGATCTTACTGCAGATCAGCATTGACGGATACACAGGGCAGCGGATTTTGACGAGAGGCAACTCTAGCTTTGAACCTCAGTGAAATGTTATCCCATTACTGGACCTCAAGAAATGTACTCAATAATTATTACATTTGAATTTCACCAATTAAAGCTTTTTTTCTTTTATGATATAAATCCAAAAAATCCTGGATTGTTTGTTCTTGACCCAGAAAACCTAAAATATTTTCCATCTGGCCTCTTAAAGAAGACTTCTGCCGCTCCCTTCGTAGATGGAGCAAGAGAGGAACAGGTGGGTTCAGCTTCCCACATCGGTGCCACAAAAAGGCAAGTTTGGGGCAGGGACCTGTGATCCTCTGGCCCTGCTCCTGGGGACTATGTCTGCTCCTCAGAGAGTCTCTGGGCCGGGAGGAGGATGACCCCTTTGTGCCTCGGTCTGTTGCAGAAGCCAAGCTCTGACGCACAGAAGCACCTACAGGACAGCCATGTCCAGCAGCGGGGAAGGGCAGCCCGCGACCAGTTGGTGGCTCGCAGTCTGTGCGGCAGGCGGCTGCCCTCAGCTCGCCCACCCCTCCTCTCATGGCCTGCTCGTAGGTGGTGGAGAGGTTCATTCTTTCCTCCCGATACCAACCAAGGCTCTGGTCCTCTGCGAACACCAACAGGCTGTCCAACAATTCCGTTCTGACACCGCCCGGAGTTAGCATGGGACCCCACCGGGCAGGGGGCTCCGTCCCACAAGACAGCCCCCACGGCAGACGCAGGTCGCAAGTCCCGAGCCAGCTTCTGACCGACTAGCTCAGAAGTCGTCCCCGTGCCCTCCTCTGGCTCAGTGATTTGCTAGAACGGTTCACGCACTCAAGAGGGCGCGTTGTTTATGTTTATTGGTTATAGGACACGAGTGAACAGCCAGAGAAGAGGCACATGGCGTGAGATCTAGAAGGGTCATGAGTGCGGGAGCTTCTGTCTTGTGGGGTTGGGGGACACCAGCCTCCGGGCGCATGGATGTTCATCGTCTCAGGGGCTCTAAGTCCTCTCATGGGGGGGGGGGGTTGTGGTGGATTCACCACATGGGCATAATCAATTACTAACTTAATCTCCAGCCTTTCTCCCTTCCCTGGAGGTGTGGAGGGGAGCTGAAAGTTCCAGGCTTCTAGTCAAAGCGTGGTCCTTCTGGTGCCCAGCGGCCGTCCTGAAGCTCTCCAGGGCCCCCCAGGGGTCATCACGTTAGACCCAGGGTGCTCCTTGTCACTCAGGGAGGCACAAGGGATTTAGGGTCTCTGTGTCGACACCGGGGACAGAGACCAAGTCTCTTCTGTGATACCACAACAGTCCCTATTTAGAAACGACAGCAACTCTGGGCACGTTGCTTTTAATGCACACAATGGCTCAGTGAGGGGGGTGGGTCCTGTCCTGACCTTCGTCTCCCAGGTGGAGGGAATCGAAGCCCCAAGGAAAGAGTGTGCGTTAGTGGCTGATGAGGTCAGTGCCCCGCCTGGCCCGCAGGAGCTGCCCTTACCGCCTCTGCCAGCCTCCGTCACAGGGACCACTTGAACCTGCATGAGACGCATTTCTCTGTCCCCGGCAGAGTCAGTGGCGAGCAGGTCGGCTTTGAAGTCAGGCAGAGCCTGGTGTGAGCCACCGGCCTGCCCTGTACTAGTCTGTGACCTCAGGCAAGTTGCTCAGCCTCTCCGAGCACTAGTTTCCCTCCACTCTCCAATGGGGACGGTGACCCCTGCCTCAGAGCGTCCTTCGTGTGAGACGCAGGGGAGGAACTCTGGTGTGTTCAGCACTTAGTGCGCCCATCCTGCTCTTCCCGGCCGGGAGTGGCGGGCCCCCCAGTGTCCCCGGTTTGCGGGATCGCCCGCATCGCCGGCAAGGTCAGAGGGAAGAGGCAAGAGGCGGGGAGCGATCCTAGGGCTGTGAAGACCCCCGACTTACCGGGCAGGAACTCGTCCAGTCTGGGGTCACATCACTGCCCTTAGAATCTGTGGAAGCCCCTTTCTTGGGACCAAGAGAATTTGCTACCGGCTTGAGACACGCCCGTGCTGGGCCAGCCCCCAGGGTCACACTTCTGTGCGCTCCGGGACTCTGGGCCGGGCACTTGCTCCCTGGGTCTCTACCTCCTCACCTTTACCCCAGGCAGGAGGGGCGCCTGCACGGCCGAGTCTGCTGAGCGGCCACGGCCCGCTGTGGCTCAGGTCATGATCTCGCCGGTCCATGGGTTCGAGCCCCGCATCGGACTCTGTGCTGACAGCTAGAGCCTGGAGCTGCTTCGGGTTCTGTGTCTCCTCCTCTCTCAGCCCCTTCCCTGCTCACACCCTCTCTCTCTCTCTCTAAAATAAACATTAAAAACAACTTTTTAATTAAAAAGGGAGGATGAGACTTTGTCGCCACTGTGGGTTCTCAGGGATGGGAGGAGTGGGTACCCTGGGGCTCTGGGAACAGCGCGGGGCACGGGACATGGCCGGGCACCCCCTAGCTCTTGCC